>JAZBHA010000463.1:0-20956 GCA_037464855.1 Iselma pallidipennis | reverse complement strand
GGCTGCTGTTTGTGATGCTTGCTCTCTCACTGCTCTAGCTCTTTATTTTTATAAAAATATCGTCGAAACTTGCTGTAATTGCGACCTGGAATTTTTAAATGAAATTCTGTCTTCGCCGTTATCTTTCTATGTTGGAATATGGCGATCGTAAATGATGTTAACAATGTTGTGCTCTTGTTTTGATAATAAGATGTCATTTTCTTCTTGTTATCTTTAGAAAGATGATCGTTTCAGTTGGTAGCAGTAGTTCTGAATCAATTTGAAAAGAAGACTATGTGTTAGGAGTTCAAAGTACTAAAAGTAGCTATTAGTAACATATTTTCTAATGAAAGGTTGATTTCCTAGGTACAGTAAAAGAAGATAGTGCCTCAGGACATACAGTTTTTCAGCATAACTGTTAACGTTTATAAAAAAGAATAAAAGGATTCTTAGGCTTGTAGGAGTCTTATTTCCTTTAGGATTTTCGCTACATTAATAATACATAAATCAACACAGATTAATATTTTTGCCCTTAAAAGTAACTAGTTCTAGTTTTTGCGTTCTTTTTTTCTTGGTCTAATTTTTCTTCCAATGTTTGACTGATTTTCTAGGTGACAATACTTCCTGTTCCCAAAATTAATATCTTATCTGAAATAAAATATCATTGTAACTTTTCTCATATAATATCTTAAAGCTTCATAAAGTCTAGTTTAAGTTCTCAATTTCTATAGAAGTTTTACATTCGATATACTATTGTACAATCAGGAACATTCATCTTCTACCTACAAAGAGGCATTTCAGTTTTTGAACAATTATTTTCAGTCTTTTTATTGTCTTACGTTCGTTTTATTACTGATGCACTAGGTGGTTCCAAGTAAAGTGACTGGAATAATTAAAATATTTCCCATAAGGATCATCTTTCAAGTAATACCGAAATTCTTTTGAAGTTACTGACAAAATTTCCCTTAAATATTCCATGTGAGAGAGAATTAAAGGATAACGATGAGAGGAAGTGAATTTTCTATTTTGTCGGCATGGATATTTTACCGTATACGAGACTAATTATATCCAAGCTACAAGTAGTTAGAGATTCCATTAAATGTATAAATGGTCGAGAGCTTTGGGCTGTGAACGCGCATTCCAACATTAGACTGGACACTTTTAAATATTTAATCCACATGCATATATACAAGGTAACTTGTTCGAGTTTTAAATATTCAATTAACAACAACAACAGATATAGGTATACGGATTAATTCATTATATAATATAACGAAAAGTTTTCACTAGATCCAGGATAAAGGATTACATATAATTTCACCAACCAGGTAAAATTGTTCAGTTTAAGTTTGGGGTGGTTGATGGATAAAATGTCAAACATTACAAAATATAAAAACCAAGGCTATAAAACAGTTTATTGTAGTTATTTAATCAAGTTTTGTGTCGTAATCGACTGTTAGCTGTGCGGTCGTTTTCACAATTTCATTCATTTGTGTCAGATCGTGGTGCAATTCACCCAACATTGTATCATTTGGACAACATCTGATGTGTACATTGTCCGTTGGTTGTAAATATTTCCCTATGGTCTATGTATCTGTTTATTCTCACACATATATAGAAGAAAATACATATACATTTATATAGCATCAATTTTTTCATTTCCTTTTCTATTTTATTTAAACCCTTTTTGTCGCACCCTTCTCTGTAATCAAATACCGTGTTTACTGTTTTATTTCATAATGAAGTTGAGAAGTCACAACATTAAAGCTGACTCCACCTCCATTATCGTACACACTACTTCGTCTTCTACTTCGTTTCGTTAAGACTGAATTGCAAAGACATCCCTTCTTTCCTAAAAATCTACAGTTTGACAACTTGTAACTCAATATCGGAAGAAGCTGTCATTGCCGACGATATTTCATCAGATAATGGGTTTACCAGGGATGATTTCTTTATTTAAAAGGAAAAAGCAAGATACAATTTATTATAGAAACATGTCTAAATAATAAAAAAAAATTACAATTACTGAGAATATTAACGATGTGGAAATGTCTTCGTATTAATTCAGCAATTGGCTGCCTCGATAGTTTTCTATTCTATATGGTTAGGGTGGAATTCTTATCGAATCTATCGCTGGAAATGAGATCGAACGAACGAAGATTTCCACTGAATTATGATAAAGGAACATCAACTACGTAGGAAATCTACAACCCTCTATGATAATGGAAAATCAACGACCAGAATGGAAGAGAGAAAGCATCATAAAAAATCGGACCGGAATTCGTTATGATGGCAAGACCTAAACAGAAAAAATATTACTTCTTCATATAAATTCTACTACATGCAATGTAAATATTAGCTTCCCTCTTTTCTGAATTACGACAATTATTTAAAGAAACTAATTTGAAACGTAAAGTAAAAGCTTGCGGTATAAAACAAGTACTCTTTTGGTAAAAAGCGTTTTGAATATTTGAGCTTTTCATTCAATTTTATCGAAAATACAGAGAATCAAAGTAAATGTAAATAGAAAATTACTCTACTGTTTGAGTTGTTAAACGAATTTTATTGTTCAAAGTTTGCATCGATCCTCAGTTGCGATACAATGTGATACAAGAATCAAAGCCATAGTAATAGGCCTTGAGCTCTAACAGTAATATTGAGGTCAATTCAAAACGTGTCTTTATCAAAAACAAAAAGTCAATTACTCCAACTAAATTAAATTATTTTTATTGTAATCACTTTGCTGTCTACCGTTATCACTCACCGATTACGTATCCCATCCTTGGGCGATAGCAACTCCCGTCTCCCATTTCCGACAGTTCCTTCCGTCTTATTTTCGTTTCCCTCATCGTCAATGTTCTGTCCATTGCACATTTTCCGGACATGGTGATCGTTTTATTGTCATCGTCGTCTTCGTTCTTTACTTTTTCCTCCTGTCTTTTTATACGATATTTCTTTTAAAACATGGCGAAGACCAATGTTGGAAGAGATTTCCAACGATTAGTCAGTGTGTGTGTGGAGAAAAAGCGGTGAACTTTTCTCTACTGGATTTAGTCCAGTTGATATTCTCGGCTATCGTCAGCTCAGGAATCAATTCGAAAGGCCAAGCTTTGCGAAGGTTTATTGATGTCGTCGCATTTGTCTGTCCGTCCCTTCGTATTCAAACCGACACCTGAAACGTCCGAAGCTGAGGTTCCGGACTAACCCTGGATTCCCTCCCTCAAATCTTCAAGTCGGTGAATTCTTCTCCTGACTTGATGAAATCCCAAATCGACTTGCTACGATTGCCTATTTATAACAAGAACCAACTTTAGGATTCTGTAGAGACTTTAATATTTGATGTCACGACATAAATTATAAAACGGCACATTCCTGAAGAGTTTGACAATATTGTAGAAGGTATCGTAGATTATAATGGAACGGAGTACATTGTTAATTACAAAGTTTGATTGTGTTAAGTTTAATTTTTCTATCTTTTCGTGAAGGGATAAGGTCTAGGATACGGATAGTTCAAAGGACACGCTCCAAAACAAATTAACAGACAGTTGCGCATACCGATCAGTCAACATCTGTTCCAGACGTCTTTGTGATACTAAAATTAAACCATCTCCATATGCTTTCACTAACGACCGGGTTACACATGCATTAAAAATGCATTTACTGCAAATAAAATAAGCAAAATGCAAGTATTCTTATTTTGACTAAAATCTCTTTAAAAATAATACTGCTACTTATAACTATAATAAGGTTTTTGATAACAGGGGAATGTGTAGATATACTTTAGTTGCCCTAATTGAGTTTGATTTTATTTTTATTTTCTCCAGTCATTAGCTTCTTCTACCGCCGCATCTATAAGTAAAGATCATTAGTTCTACTGCTGTATTCATGATTAGAAGGAAAGCATACGGTTATTAATTTTCCTGCTACGTAAGAACAGCATACATTTAAAACAGGTTATAAAACATTACAACCAATTTATAACTCACCCCTAATTATACCTCATTCTAACATATACTGATAACAACAAAAAACAAAGGTAATAATAATTTCTAAGTTGAATGTATTCACACACAACTTTTTAATTTCTCGATTGTACAGTAATAAATTCCTGCTATTTCCTGCCAAACGACTTTACAACAGTAATAAGAATGTAATAACAACAGAACAAATTGCTTTATATAAAACTAAAATTTGCAAAACGACATGCAAATTTTAAAATAACACACCAAATTATTTAAATTTGAAACACCGGCCCAATTACTGCTGGGTAATGGGTTTCGTATAATCTATCCCAAAATTTCCATCGTTTCTCTTACGCCTACATACCTATAGTATCCTGCATCAACAAGATTTCCTTAGTTATGGATATTTCAGGTAAATCCTTGGAACATAGAATTCGTCACATATCTTTACTCGTGTACTTTCCAAAAGGGTAAATAACGTTCTCGTATTTATAAATTCTTATTTAGCGTCTATTTTTAGTAGTAAACATACTACGACGTACGTTTCGAATATTTACTTCATCCAAATCGTCTCAAAATAACTACAAGTCACGTGTCTGATTGAATCAACCGGGATCCAAATAGTTCAACTTGAGGTTTTCAGCAACAGTTCGAGATTGTGAACACGCGAAAAATGTTCCTCTCAATAGGAACACGGAAAAAATTCAATTAATATTTTGTGAATTTATAGAATTTTAATCGAGATTCAGTGTATATAAAATGAAGTGAAAATTTCATGAATGCGAAAAAAGTTAGGTACGCGAAATTGCCGAAATGGTGTCAATGCAATTCGATAATTTTATTAAAACTACGACAGCAATTCGAGCAAAATTCTCATGTTGAATTTTTGGCATGATCTCAACAATTTTCCATAACAGCTAATCATCATCGATCTTTGTTGATATAGCGATGCTGGAACGTTACTGAACTCTCCAAAATGACGTACATTATGGCAATTTTGATGATTTTTGTTATGGTTTGTTGTAGAATATCGGGTTATAGTTACGATTCTGGTGTGCATTTTAAAGAATATACACGAACGATAGTTTTGAAACAGGGTACTTTACAAGGTGTAGTTATGGCTTTCACGAAAAATCGTAAACCACTTCTTGTTGAACAATACCGTGGTATACCGTATGCAGCTGCACCTGTTGGAGAATTGAGGTTTATGCCTTCCGGTAGTGCCCCATCATGGTTTGGGACAAAGTTCGCCGATACGTTTGGACCAGTGTGTCCACAGAAATTTCCAGATATTCGATCCATGATGCCGGAACGTCGGGAACGTTTCCTTAAATTAAGGGAAATGCTTTCAAATGAAAGTGAAGATTGTCTGTATTTAAATATTTACGCTCCATATCAAGGTGAGAATATATTTATTTTGATAGAAAGAAATATACAGAGATAGAATTCGTTAAATTGTTAATCCAATTGTACTAATTTGGCCGGTCTTTGGGGTTGTGACCGGAATATCCGTACATCTGTCTCGCCCTTATCAAAGAATAGTCTGAATGTAAATCTTCGTTGATGCGTTACGCCCGAAACCACGTTTCGTATGTTTAACGAAGATGAATTCTTGTGCTTGCGGTTTTCTTCTTTATCAGTCGACTACTCTTTCCACTAAAATTAGCTAAGTTGTGGTTGACTGCCAAGACTTCTGTCTTATGTTTTGTTGTTCCTTTGAAATGGTGAACATTTAAAGTTTTTCCATTACAATAAGAAAAATCGACAGATTAAGTTTAGTATTTCCAATAAATTCATTACTGGTTGACATGTAGTTAAACAATAGTAGGGAAAATGTAAGTGGTACGAATTGAAAGAAAAGTATAGATAATACCGTCGATGGTAGTAGTACAGTCTAGATAGACCATTAAGGTGGAGTAGCCCCTTCAAACACTAATAGAGCTTTAGCTGCCTGTTAAAGTCTCGACATTGACAAAACGGCGCAACTAAACGGTCGCAGTTCGCTCACGTATTCAACGTAGGGACGTTCTCTCTGCATCCAGGAGGCAGTAAATTGAGCACCATCCTCATAAAGCAGCTTTAGACACTATCGAGCGCACATCAGCGCTACGTGGTTTACATTGGAACTATGCATATGAGGATATCGTACAACGAATCCTGAATCCTCCAATTCAGGACTCGATTATGCAGGACGCATACAACCTAGGTCACAGACTGATTTACTTGGACATTACTAACAGTAGCCTCATACTTTCTATTCTAACAAAATCTTCAATTTAATATCTCGACAAAGATTTGAGAAGATTGTCGATTCTCTTTCATAACAGTACGGATATATGCCAGAGTGAAAACGGAATTAGGATAATAAAGTCTCAATGTACAATATACAATGCCCAGTTCATAAAAGAAATTTCATAAGGTCTCACACTCTGTTGGGATATGGGGGGCAGCTGTTATCTCGTAAGGGGGTCATTTCAGGTCTAGTCACGCTCATAGAGGCCTCTAGTGGCTGTACTTCCACTTGTATTAGCCGTGTACAGGCATTCCAACCCTATAAATATTACAAGCACGGATTGTATGCCTTATTACTTCATACAGCTTGCTGTTTAATAACTTAGTTTACATTTTAAATTAACGCAAAAAATGGTGTCTCTGCACGACTAAGATATAATTGCCTTTGTTGGTGTAATGATAAGAGATAGTGATATGAAAATGCATATTTATTTTGACACAAGGAAGGTTTATCGTGTGCTGGAAGCTATCTGCCCATCCTAATTAAATACTGTGAAACAACAATTTTTGTAATTTTGTTGCATTGTTTATATCCTTGATTATTCCTCCTTTTTTTCATTGTCAGTATTCTAACTAATCAAACAAAAAGCTTTATGGAACTTTGCTAAAGTTTACTCCCTGTATGTGACCTGTAGGAGTCAAACAAGAGAAATCCACCTGGGATATTCGGACCATGTCACTATAACACACGGTCACTTAGCTAGATTGCTTGAATCAATGCTTATCAAATACCCGAATTCACCCTGTTAAAGCCACCACTTGAGTTCTTTAAATAAATAGAGGGCAAACCTCAAATCGATTGAAATAAAACTATGGTGATGTCCCTAACGAAACAAAAACAAAACGACATTCGTCCCCTTATAGTAAGTGAAAACCTTTAGAAAGCTGCACCATAACGTGTCAGACGGAGCTTTAAAACAGTAAACAAGGTTAAGCTTGATGGATCCGTTTGTTGTCCAGTATCTGAACGTGGATCGACTAAGGGTCAGGTTAGGTCGAATGGCATTCGCTCAATCCAACGAATAACATGTCTCATGGGAGTCCTCTGGGTCTCTAATAAACCTGGAATTGTATCGATATTGCTAAACGTCTATGAATGTTTCACGTGCAGTCGCCTTTTTTTGTTTTTTTGTTTCTTTAGTTTTACTCGTATCTAACATCATTTTTGTGGCAGTTACATTGACCGATGATAGAGTGGAAATGTCAGTTTCATCATTCACAAATAATAATTGAAACTTTTTTAATGAACAATACCTTGTAAGTGCTTATCTTTTAATTGCATCCGTATTTCCTGGCTTGCTTCTTGTGTATTCTCTTGAGTAATAGTTGGTAACGGATATGCAACCGTTACCAATTCAACCTGGGATAATAAAATTACAACAGATAGTGTGCACGTATAACATAAATATGTAATAACATTGCACGAAGAAATCGATTGCTCTAGCCAATTTCAGAACTATCGGCTACTGAAAATTGTCGGATTAATCTTTTATGATCACGGCCCGCTCTCTATCTATTTTTTAAATTAAACAACTTTGTTATAGATTGAAAATTAAAAATCGTAGAGCAGACTCATCATTGTTTATTAAAATCCATATTTCAGTTTGGTTTTATTTTCAGTTCAAACAATGTTATAGACAGTTTTTTAGATTCTTTTTCTGTTTCAATCACTAATACAATTTGGTATAATTTTACCCTTAAAGTGGAATTTTTAAAATGCCGACCATCTGGTGACACCATCAGAACGATGCGTGAATCGTTCTGAAAAGGCCTTAGCAATATCCTAGATATTGCAACGATTTTATTCTAAGACGTGATATTAAATACCATCTTTGTATGTGTGTCGGTATACTGCAGTAGTTCGAAGCTTTTCGACTTTCACGTGTTCAATTTAACGATTTCAATCTCTATTTGATGGAATTTATCAAAAGAACGGTTGCCAATAAACAGACATGATGTTTATGTTGTCGAAATTTTGTTGATGATTGTTGTAAGAATTGGACATTTCTCTAGAAATAGATAAATTTTCGATAATTAAAAGTAATATTCAAGCTAATTAATGTTTCAGGATAATAATTAAAGTATTTTTGAAGTAGTTTTGAAAGATATCTTCCCAATTCAAGGATTTTTGTGCATTTTTTTTGTTTATAATAAATGGAAAATCTTTTTGTCCTACGTTTCTAAGTTGTTTCTGTTTGCTATTTGAAAGTATAATCTGACAACAAATATTCTAGAGGATTAGGAGAAATGAAAATGTTGAACAACGTAGATCCCTCTCTGTATTTAAACTTGAAATGCTCTGAAGTTAACAAAGTAAATATTTTAAAAGAAAATAGTAATGTTTCTTTGTTTTAATGGAAAACTTTGAAAATATACAGAGTGTAGACAAGAATCCACTGGAAAACAAATTGCAATATCGAATTACCATTTTAGTACTGCCATCAAAATAAACAAGTCGAGATTATGGTCGAATTCGGGGAGGTGGCGGGGCTTTTAAATGTATATTTTGCGGCATTTGATTACACAACTTATGGACAACCGTGCCCAGGAAGCCGTGAAATTTCCTAGAGCAAATTCCATATTACACATCCGCGAACCGTGAACAAGGGTAGACAGTGTCGTGGCCCTAAGCTATTTAATCATCTCGCAATTACTACAAAACCAGTCTTAGACTTGACGAACCAAAAACCATATTATGTGATTTTGAAATTGTATTTGTCGTTTATCTTTTTTTTTAGAATGAATTCAATATCCAGGCTATTTACAAAAATAATATTTATCAAGGCGTTTCAAACAAAAACCTGGTGCCTTTTTGGAGGTGTAATGCAAACACTTCTTTTTCCATGTCAACGGTTCTGAAAGCGTTTTTCAGTTATGCTGCCGCCCCCTCACGTCTGTACACATTTCCTTTACTTTGTCTCTTTTAAAATTAACTCGACTCTTTAATTAGTATTTCGTTACTTTGTTCAATATGCAAATACAGTTTTGTTTAGGTTTGTGCTCAACAAATACGGAATTTTTTTTGACAAATTAAGGAAAAGAAGAAACAAAATCACTAAGAAACAAAGTCAATTAAAAATCGGACAGTTTTGAACCGAGTCTTTCTTAACGAATTCAAGAGACCGTTTAATATTGTACAGTTTCTTGATTAAAATTTTAATAAGACCGGAAGACAGTGCACCGGAAATAATGCAATTAATTACGCATTTTCGTCACGAATGCAAATTCACAATTACAGCGTTTATCTTCTTGGTAGTAACCCTTATTGTTTACCACCTTCACTGTCGACCCCATGAATATTTACATCAATAAATGTAAATTTTTCGACAAATCTTTATGATGCAATTGGAACTTTCTTATCCATTTTGCTGTTACAGCCAGTTCGAAATCGACCATAATTGTATGTTCCGTAGTGGAACTAATGAGGTGCTTCATTCTAAAAAAATGTAGATTTTCTTTGAAGTTACAGATTCGTTTGATCCAGAATCCGTAATATATCAACGTCCTGTTCATGCAAAATAAACCGGCTAAAGTTATTGGAAAGTATGTATCGTTGAATATTTTAAATACGTTTTGTTTATTGTTGTGAAAATGTTTTCGAAAGACTCTCTTTCCGATATTGGAGAGAAACGAGAGATATTAATAATAAAATAGAAAACGAGGCGGTGTATACGTGAACTTTATCTATAAATACCCTTGTCATTCCAATCATCATTCATCTTAATCTAGAACCGAATCATTTACGAGGAATTTTTTTACATTTAAAAATGAAATATTTTCAAAGGTAATACAAGTCAAGATTAACTTTGGGTGTTGGCCAAGTTTGTCGGTTTTGTTTTCAAAACTGTCGATAAATTGCTATTTTTAATTCAAGTTAGGTAGTTTTCTTTTATAACATGGTTTATTTTAGAAGGGGTTTGTTCTCTTTGTAAAGACTCCCTTCTTTTAAAGACTTCAAGTTGTTTTATTACATGTTCCTATAAAAGAGGTGGCTTTTATACAAACTATTTTCAACATTCTACGCTGTTTTAAGGTTGCGATGGCGTAGAGTAGGATGTTGTTTTCCTAAAATCGCTTTAGAGACTTTATTGTCTTTTGTGGGCAGGCATGAACTACCTACATGCTAACAACCCGTATTTTTACAGTAAGAGTACAATATTTTTATTTCATTGTAAATAATAATTGATGGTGAATGTTGGAGCTAAAATAAGGCCTCGTGTAAGGGTTATTTTGAACGATATAAGCTTCCATTACCCCTGACGGAGTTAGCCAAGTCATTCAGCCGAATACTCGCCCGGCTTGTTGGTTTTAATAAAATACAATCAGAGTTGATTTCCTGTTTGAAAAAGCCTTTTCAGAAAACTGAAATTGCGGTCAGAATTTAAGCTGCCACCACAACCATTGACTAAATATAATGTTGGACAAGAACCTTTCTATCTTTATCTGTCATTGGACGTTGAATTGAACAATCAAATGGTGGCGGAGAAACGACATCGGACAGTGACAATATCCCTCCAGGAGTCTGCCACTTAACAATCAAACGACTGACCTCATTCTAGTCGTGTCACATTTTCATTTCCAAGTCAACCATTACCACCATCGCCCGTAGTAACTGACTTGATAACCCTCCATGTTTTTCTCATTAATTATGTCAATTCCAGGATACGTTCATTTGAAATTAGATTGTCTTTTGTTTTCTTGATATTTTTTGCTGTGTTCGAAACGAATTATGCATAATTCTCGTTGGAGATATGGCAGGATTCAAAGAATCCCCACTGATACGTTACTCTGGACAGATTTGACAAATTGACAACATTACTTTCAAGATAGAATTCGTGGATCGGGCGAAGGGATTACCAATTCGCACCGAAAGCTTGTTCCTGTAATATGATTTAAGAAGATTGGGAGGCTCAAAAACGGCTTAATGTTTCGTCGTTTTCCATGGATATGGATCCATGGAACTGTTTAACACAAAAATTAGAAATTCAAATAGCTAGTATTGAAAATCATCTGTTGTGTTGTTGTGAAAATATTGTGTTAAGAGAAATCAATCAATCATTTATTGATGTTGGATTTTAAAAGGTTTATTGTGATATTTGATGTTTAAGTTTGTATGGAATCGATTTATATCGGTATGGAAACTGAACTGGTAACACAGTCATAAACTTAATTTATTTAATCTGAAAAAGCTCAGCCTACCGTGTAAAAAGTAGAACGCTATGCAAATATTTTCTTTGTAATACCGAACTATGAAGTATTAAGGTACAAATTTCCATGAGAATGGAATAAATTGAAGGCTTGTTCACTGTGTCTCGTTTTACACAATGTTTTCAAATGAATGATGGATAGTGTCCGGAATTTAAGCGAAAATAGAATTCCATATATTTAGTTTACTTTAGGTTTGTAAAGGTTCTAGGGATTATTCATTTATTAATTCATAAGTTCAATTGATAATAGTCCCTATTGTTTAACAGTTTATTATTACTGGTCGCTGTACTGTTAAAGCTTTGAATGATTCATGTCTATTCGACCAGTGGCTAGTGTAATGAGATTGTGCGGACACCCGTAGAAAGTTGTAAGCAATATTTCTCGGTTTGGTCTAAATATATCTAAGGATATTATATATTCAGCAACTGTCTTAATATTCTGAAGCAATGAATTGAAAGGTTTATTGCCAGGTGTCTACCGAACATATAATCCACATCCATGATATGTTTTACAATCATTGCATCTCGTATATTTCGACATATCACACAAAGTACTGCATCTAATATATATCTAAATGCAATTGGAAAATTGGAAGTCTAGTTTGTATTCAAGACTGTAACAGAAACCAATTTATGATTAATATTCAGTAATGGTAATTTCCGTTTCAACCATTAATGTAGCAATTCAGACATCAACAAAAACAACAACAGTAATGGAAACGAATCAGAAAAAAAAATGGTTACCATTAAACAAAACATTTTTTTTTTTTTGATCAATAGCTTATGTCCGCTCTAATATAGAAAGAGACTTAACAGTTCGATTATATCGGACATAGAAACAAGCCAAAAACCATTTCTTCTGTGTTCCCAATATTGTGTTTTATACAATTTTGTTTTGTCATATTAATGCCACACTCAATTTTCTCTTTTCTCTTATTGATTACACCAACCAAACTCATCTTTGTTTGTCCGTTAGGCAAAAAATCAATTGTTCACAAATAAAATCTACGATTACAAGTAAACCAAATTAGATGTTGTTGATCGAGTTGTGTGTCATTTATCAGGTGAAAACATTAACAAACAAGAAAAAGGTGGATTTAAAAGAAAATTACTTCCAGAATAAAGAAATCAAATTTTAATGAACAAATTGCGTGTCAAATCATTTCAGTTTCTACTGAATTCTAGTTAATTTAGAATATGCATATAAAAGCGAACACACACATACAGAAAAAAAATGGGAGGATAAGTATCCAGGATGCATTCCAACCGTATCCTCCCGACTGAAAGCTTGATTAGTATGTGCCAGTGTTACTGGAAACTGTTCAAATCTCCAGGTCACATCCAACGAAAATTCCCGGCTGTTTTCACTAGATACAGACAGAAAAACAGTTCCACTTTTCCAGAGCTTAACAACTTTGGTCCTCTTCAACAGTCAAACAATATCCTGTTTTTTTTCCTAAGCTCGAAAGAAAAACCGTATCTCGCTCTTTTTTATTATTTTTGTTGTTTTAGCACTTCTGAATGCAATAGAATAATTGACGTAATTCTTTCATATTGGACCAACTATAATATGAAAGCTGGTAGAATGGAACAGAAATATCAACACGATTTTACTAATCAAATCATTTATTCAACGTAATTGAAATTGAATTAGTCGAGGCGACATCGCTGTTGCAATTTTCATAATTTTTTTTCTTTTATTTGAATGGAGATCACGTTGAAGTGTTTGAGAATGAATAGAGAAACATAGAATTTCTAGTTTTTTCATCAAACAACTCGGTAGAATGTTGTTATTGAAATGGAGTTTCACAGAAAACAGCTTCACCTCGGGATTCGTTTGAAATTGTAATTATCGTCGCAATTTTCAAACTTCCCTTAAATTTGTTCGTATTTTTTTTTAATCGTGACATACTTATCTAGACTTCACTGTTGTAATTTCCTTGAAATATACTCATTTCGGGAAATCTACAATCAAATAAAGTGAGACTTTGGTACAGAAAACTGCAGTGTCTCCTTTCAAATTAGACACCACCGACTACATTGCTGATTAAAGTCAGGCATATTTAATAAGTGATTGCATAAATTTCCTCTTATTTTTTTTTCTACTAAAAGAAAAAAATGGGTAAATCATTGACGTCTGAACCGTTCCCCGTCCACAAACAAAGTATCCCTATTCCGGAGTTGTCAAGGCTTTCTCTCGTACCGTTATCAAATCCTGCCGTCCGGAGGGATTACCGACGACAATAAGAGCTCGGTGGCATCTGTGGCTGCTTTCTAAAACCAACACGAATCCCATTTCCACCATTTTTATTAAGCCCAAAAGTATTTGAAGATTCTCCCTCTTTCTGGGAGCTAATCCTGCTGTATATTAACACTATTATTTTTTCTCATAATATCGTTCCATACCACAATCAAATGAATATTTGGGTGTTTATTTACACCGATCAACTTTTGTTGTACGCAATTATCTAAGAGTTTAAATGAAAATTAAACTTTTACCACGTCTATTTTCACCCAAAATTTACTGTAAACATTCTGCTTTTAATTAGAATTTTAGTACAACAGAATAAAAGCTGTACATTTATTTACATTCAATAATCAAAATTGGATATTAATACATTTAAAAATACCCTAAACCTTGTTTAAATACCTATAAACTAATTATACATTTTTTGTATTTGAAATTATTGACCGGAAATTCCGGTATAGTTCGTGAAAGCTCCACACTGGTGGGCGACGTGTCTCCAACAGGCGCTGCTCTCTAACGGTACATAGCTGAAACTTTGCTGAACAGCTTTTCAGGATCCTTCAAGGATTCTTCGAAGATTTCTGTTAAATTTTTCAAAAATTAGTTGTGATTAATTATAAATAAACAATTCTAATTTTAATCCCCTGGACGTTTTGTTTATAAAAGTAATTTGTTTTCGTTTTAATTTTGTAGACAATCCTCGAAGTACCCGGAAATATCCAGTAATGGTGTACATTCATGGTGAATCGTTTGAATGGAATTCAGGAAATCCGTACGATGGTAGTGTTTTAGCTGCCTACGGCAATGTCATTGTAGTTACGTTAAATTACCGATTAGGAGTTTTAGGTAGGTAAAGTAATACTACACTGATAGATATTTCAAACGATAGCAGATGGAGGTTTCCGGCATATCCTGTACGATTTTTTCCTCTTTTGTTGATTAAATTTGGCAACAGTTATCTTCCTTGATATAATAGATAGAATGGGAAAAACAGGGAAAGAAAGGAAGAATTTCTATAACATGATGGGACGACGGTAACAGGAGGGTAGTTGGTGGAACGATTATTGAAAACGAACGGGACGCATATGCATATTAAAACAAAATATAGCCGAGCCTTTGAATATTGGAAAAACCATTCCGGCAATACGAATATTAGAAAATAAGAGCGAGGAGAGGTCACGACAAATGGAAAATTCGCAAATTCTTTCTTTTTTTCATTGGTGTAGATGTGTTTGTGTGCCCATTTTCCGTTACTTTTATTTCAAGAGAATTGTTATGATGGCTGACGACAAGGGAATTTCCTCGAAATTATTGGACGCAGTAATCATACAATTCTAGTGTTATTAACTGAAGTCTGTTGATTATATAAACCACAAATGAGCCCTAAGTAATGCATATTTGTCCATAAAGATTCTGGAAATATAAATTTGCCTCTACGGAAATCAAGACTGAGACCGGCAGAACACATTTACGGCAACAAAGAAAATTCCATCGTCTCTATGACAAGAGAGTGGAGAGTAAAAAGATGAAATCTCGCTTCGTATATATTGTGCCCATAAAAATGACAGGTTTTTGGCCGAATCTTCGCACAATATATATATACACATACATACACAAACGCATATACACAACCTATATTATTCTCTATTTGCCCCATGGGATAGTCGACCAGTAAAATACTAGATACTTGTAAATCATTTCATATGAACTTGAACGATCTAGCAAATATTTGGACAGCCGAATAAACTACCACTCTATGTACCACGAATTTGACTGATGCAAATACATATTTCTCATCTAGATAGTGTTGTGGAAATGTGACAATTTCACGCAAAACCAACATTCTAGAACACAATTGCCAGAATCGTATCATTAGGTTTCTCTTCTGCAAATAAACAAGAAAAAGTTATTGTTATTAGTATTTTTATTTATTTTTATGTTAAATTTCTAGGATTTTTGAAAGCTGGCACCGAAGAGCATTCGAAAAGTAATTTTGGATTGATCGATCAGATAGCAGCTTTATTGTGGGTCAAGGAAAACATTGAAGCTTTCGGCGGCGACCCGAATACTGTAACTTTATTTGGACATGGCACAGGGGCGGTATGTGCCAGTCTATTGATGTTAAGTCCTATGATAGTTCATGAAGGCAACAAAAGTAAGTTCTCTCCTACAGTCTCTAAAGAAACAAGTAAATTTTTTTTTATTTTATAATAATAACATCCAGTTCATCAAGTAATGTGATAGCTGTGATAAAGTTTTGGTTTCAACCCTTTTGGTCAATTTAATAGGGTCTAGTATTAAAATCCCATGTTAACTAAAGGATTAAATTTACAGTGTTATTTCAAAGGGCGATCTTAATGAGTGGTTCAGCGTTGTCTGACTGGGCACTAGCTAGTAATCCTCAAGGTGTAACTTATCAAGTGGCCCAAGCACTAAACTGTCAGATACAAGATGATTTTGCTGCATGCCTTCGACGGAAACGTCTCGAGGAGATCATGGCGGCGGCTGCTATAACGCCAGCTTATCGGACAAGATTCGGTCCGGTAATTGACTCAATAGTCATCCCCAATGATCCGAAGAAGTCCATGACCACATATAACAACATTTTTAAAAGGTAAGGAAAATATCATTTTTGTTATCAGTTGATTGTTGTGTTTGTAATTTTCAGATTTGAACTCATGTATGGTGTAACTGAAATGGAAAGCATTCATCTGTTAAGTCCTGAAGCGTTGAAACTGGGAATGTTGGAAAAGGATCGTGATCAAGAACTAAGGAAATATCTTCGATTTCGATGCGAAATGAAATCGGAATTGTGTGTTACTCGTACCCTTGCTGAATATCTCGATACTGATTTTATATTAGATGATGAGAAATATGGTGGTTATACTGGCCATGAGCCAGATAGGGCATCTCTAGCTAGGGATGCTTTATTAGATATTTTATCTGATGCTAGGACTGTTGCACCTATTGTACAAATGGCCAAATACCATGCCACGCTCAATTTACAATCGTATTTCTACGTTTTCACACACAAAACCAGTTCGAAAGAGTATCTCGTAAGTAGATGTTCAGATTGATTTAGCTTTTGTTCAGCTTTACTGTGATAGCAATAGATTTACTCGTGACAGGTAGTATGTATTGGCAAAGGACATTACCTATCCCAGGTGTCACATTAGCTATCCAAGTGTTCATTGCCGCATCCTTAAACGGATCGTTTGTAATCTAAGCCACTCGTACAGTCGTAACAGAGATGGTTGTTAGTGTAGCATGATTGGGATTGGTAACATTTTATCCTAAAGTGCTTCTTCAAGTAAAAGTGATTTTGATAACAGAGTTTTTGCATCACTACTTCGGTCAATATTAGCTGGTAATTTCTTTTTCACAATTTCGTCTTCTTCTGATAGATATACCTACTTAATAATGAGGATCGAAAATAAAAATCTGTTCCCCGAACTGCAGTTCATTATACTTCCTGTTTCGAAGTTCGTTAATTGGCTTTTTATAAATAGCAATTCTATTTTTATTATTACAGAATAACAAGAGTTACAATGGTGAAGAGTTGCCATACGTATTCGGTGTTCCACTTGGTGGATTCAACCAACACCTCTCCGACAATTATAACGATAACGAACGTCTGTTTTCCGAGAAAATTATGACATACTTCTCGAATTTCGCATATACAGGGTGAGTATTGATTTTATTTAATCGTTACCACAGATTAAACAAACACGCTATTTATCACCAACCCTTGGCAATTTACACACGCAAACAAAAATGTACGAAACAATAAAGTGACCATAACTGTAACTAAATGTAATTAACGAAAATTTTAATTAACTGACAAAAAAACACAAAACAATGAACATCATCATAACCCTGGAGGAATTTGCTTGTTTTATTTGATTGTAATGTTGTAGTGATCCGAACATGCCGCGACGCAATGAATATCGCACCCTTGGACCAGAACATTGGATCAAGTTTGACGTTGATTGGCCTGAATACGATTTAAATCAAGAACGTTATCTTCAATTAGGTGACTATCATTAATAATATGTCGTCTGAATTTCCTTGTAATCTATTTGTTGTTTTTTTTTAATTCAGGAATTCCGCCGTACGTTTTATATCAATATCGTGAAAAAGAAATGAAGTACTGGAATGAAATCTTCCCTGAATTGTCTTTTAATCAATCGTACAGCGAAGTACCAATGAAACCTCAAAGGACTGTACCATCATTTCCACCAAGAAGCCAACCACCTTGGATACTGACCCATGATGTCAATCGAGCCTCAATCAATAACCAATACGAAAATTTCAATAAACCTTTGAAAAAAGAACCGATCTACGGAGTGGTACAACCACGAGGAACTAATATTCCTGATAATATGATAGACCAGAAAGAGTACGGTACCATTGTTTATGGTCCACAACCGGAAAATGTAACAAATAAGGAGTTATCAACAACAATAACTATCGCATTGGGATCCGTATTTCTATTTTTGAATCTTTGCGTTTTCCTAATGTTTTATGTAAAACGTTACCGGAAGCGGAAATTGAGGAATGTTGTTGAGAAAATTGACGAATCCAACAATGAAAATCCTGGTAATTCTAGTGGTTGTAATATTGTGAAAATTGTTAGGAAGTCTTCTAGAAGTGATGATGTTTACGAGGCGGTAAAAGCTGGAAGTAGTCAAGAAAAACTTAAATTACCACGGCAAATGTCGAGTAGTACAATTGATGCACATACAAAAGTTCGTGATTGGATAACTAATGAAATTATTTACAAGTACAGTCCGAGAATTTTACGGAGACCTCGAGAACCTGATCGAATTAAAGATCTTAAACAAGAAAACATAGAAAGTAGTCCATTAAATGATAATAATTCGACTTTAGGACGTAGTCCGACACGTCCTGTCAGTCCTTGTGATCATTTCAAAAATCCTCGTCCACCTCTAGTGAAATCATCCAGTATTCCTGTACAGAAAACAAGGAAGCCGGAAAAGGTTTCTGTAGCAATCGATGCTACACCATCAGGACGTGGGAACAGTGTACTCCAACAACAACCAATTGAATTAACGAAATCCTTAGATCGTCCAAATTTCGATCAACCGTTACGTAGAAGTTTGACTTTGGACGATTTCTCCAATATTGTGCCTGATAACAAGCACGAATTACGTAAAAGTACAACAAATATCAATTTAAAAATACCATCATTTGAAGAGCCTACTGTAATACGAATCGAACATTCACATTCAAAGTCTGAACCGGTTCAAGATATTTACAGCGGTACAGTTCGAGGGAAAAAACTAAAAACCTTCGATCCAAACTGTGATGTGAATGTAACTAGTTGCGATGAGATTGTTCAAACTGTCCCACTAACACCTGAAGAATCACTAATGACAATCAAACGTCGGAATTTTCCTAAAGTTCTTCCGGACTATCCATCTAAAGAGGCATTGGCAAAGAAACGCCGATCAATGCCGGTTGCCAATCACTCATTCAGACCAATACCAGAGAATTCACAACCAAATTCACCTTTGAATAAAATGTTTACTAAATTTCCACCGGAACCACCACGAAGAACTACATCGACATTAACACGAAAACCAAACAATACTCATCCGGTGTGTCAGTCTGCACCGATGCTCGCTGAAGAACCACCAGCATCACCAGAACCGGAAGTGGCTTGTAATAATCTGTATGTTGGTCCGTTAATACCAAAATTAGCTAAAACTGAATTGAGTTATTCCGAAAATTCGAAATTGAACACAAATCCGATTTACGATAGTTTGAGAAATGTTAAAGAACAAGAAAAAAGGACTACAAAACCTGTAGCTACAACTATTGTAACGGCCGATCCCAATCAGCCGATTAAGCGGATTGAACCGAAGGTTATTATTAAGCCAGTCCTGACAAAGACTGGAAGTGATCCAAAGAAACATATTCCCCGGGTTATGGTTCATGATAATTTGCCTAGTGGTAGTGATGAGGGAATTGAAAAGACACGAAAACTTTCACATATTCCTACATTGGTTAAAAATACAAAAGAGTCTAGTTCAGAATCATCACCGTCTGAAGAATCCGATACTGGAACTGTGGTAAAGAGATTATAGACTTGAATAATTTTAGTGTTTAATTCGTAGTTAATTGGAACAGTATTTTAATATTCAGTATTTAAACAATAACGAGTGGTTTCAATAAAGTCAATTTTTTTCTATTCGTATTAATAAAACAAACCAATAAAGTGTGCTGACATTTTACATTGTATTTCCTCTTTCTTCGTTTATTTTCAAGTATTGTTTTCCTGAAGGAAAACCAACGAAAACTCGAGTTTTTCAGTGGAATAACATTCGAGAAACGTTCACGTAAATGCTCATTGTACGTAGGTTTCCACAGTAGTTCGACCCGTTCAATTTCCATACATATTGGTTTCTGATATAGCGACGTTTCTCTTCTTATACACAGAGTAAACGGCGGGGAAACAGCAAATAAAATAAAAACTCTTTACTGAAAATGTGTTCGTACTCAAATTGTATACAGGACAGTGTCATGTTTACCGGGAAAATCGTCACAGGCGATTTTCCAATTTTCCATAATAATCAAGATTGTTGTTGAAAGTTTTAATACTAGCTGGCTGTATGGCTAATCTAATTATTAATCGTATTATCCGCCGTTCGTTGATTTTGCATAAAATAGAAATTTAAATGAATGACACACGCCTGGGGTTTTGTATTCGTCGGGCTGTTTCCATTCGATCGAGTATCGATCAAAAGTGAAATTTGAATTTTTAACCAAGTTTATTTTAAATCTCCCTGACTTTCATTATCTGTTCGGGAGAATTTAGAATTCTTCCACACACATAATCATTCCCTCTATTTACTGCAAATACGTAAAATATTGCAACAGATCTGTTATATGGATATACACCGTGTAATTGAAATCCCTTACATAACTCAAACCACTCATAGTCCAGATTTGTATTATACAATAGAAGGTCGATATGGCCCCATTTTACGTGTATTTAGTGTAACTCCCCGGTAGTCATTGCATTTGTTATGTGATTTCAATAACTAGGTTAGTAAGACTTGGTGTAGTTCAGTGCCAGAGAAATGCGAGACTTGTTGCTGATATTTGCATTCCTATCAGCGATCAAACAATGTTTACAATGGTGACCAAATTTTTTTTTGAGCTTCTAAAATGTCCTCATTATACTCTATTCCCCATAAGGATGATGAAGCTTGAATATTGCAAGGGATTTTAATTGCACCCTG
>JAZBHA010000462.1:9995-58677 GCA_037464855.1 Iselma pallidipennis | reverse complement strand
TTGAGACTGTATTATCTAAGTAAAGACTTCAAAATAATCCTGCATCGGCCGGGAATCGAACCCGGGCCGCCCGCGTGGCAGGCGAGCATTCTACCACTGAACCACCGATGCTTACATTATAATAGAGTTTTTTAAAAAAGCTGCAATTTATTCAGTTATATTTGTTAAATATAAAATAACTTTCTATAAAAATTAAATAAAATAAAGTTGCATCGGCCGGGAATCGAACCCGGGCCGCCCGCGTGGCAGGCGAGCATTCTACCACTGAACCACCGATGCTTCTTGTAAAAATATCTTCTGCAGAAGAATCGGTAGATTTCGAACAGCATCTTTTACCAACAACACCTCCTAAAAATTTCAGCTTGCGACTGAAGTACGCTAACAAACTATTGTTGATGATGCATTGGTAAGAGGTCTGAGAAACAGCAGATTCTGTGTTTAATCAATCTTATCAATCTGAAGCAAACATTTCGTCGAATAGTCAAAAAACATTGATTAATTATCAGTACAATTGATTAAAATTTCCATCTTAAAAATCTTAATTCTTAAACATTTTATAAATAAAGAGGAGAAAGTGTAAGCCAGATAAACGGTTGAAAAACACAAGAATAGAATGAATTAATCAAAAATGAATTATTACTTCCTAAATAATCAATAATTATAGGCTTAGGTATATTTTTTAATAGGAAACCTTTATGTATGTATAGTTTATTTATTATTCAATTCATTGGTGAATTTATAATATTTATCGCCTAATTGTTTAACAAATTTCACTACAAATGAATTGGAGGTGTTCCTTAAATTGCTATGAATGAAGTTTTAATATACAATTGTTAGTATTTTCAAAGAAATACGTTAAGAAAGTATTTGACGTGTCTTGACCGACCATTGAAGTCTCCCGTACATTTCATCATATATTCCCAATTTCCCCATATAAATCACTTAAAATTGGTTTATAATTATTATGGATAATTGTATCGCTTTAGAAATATATGAACAATTCAAGAATAGAGAGATAGAGAGAAAAATCAAATTGATCTATAATCATAGTTCAATAGACCTCATCTATAACGATTTCTCCTAGCCATCTGTCTATTATTCACTTCTCTATATATGTACATTTTGTATCCTATAATGTTTAAAAACAATAAAATAAAATCTAATATCTACCTATATGTCAGTTCTATATTATCTATCTGTATAATACAACATTTAGGTCAAGAACTCCTAGGGGATAATAAAAATTAATACGCCATACTAATAGCATAATTCTTTATGAAACTAGAGTTTATTAACCGTTATAAAGTTAGTTTATTGTCATTATTTTTAGCGGTCGAATCAAGAAATAATTCGCAATTATGTATACGCGGACACGTTTTACTGTTAACAGGAGTCTTATCTACGTGACTCTATGTTTTTTTTTTTGTTGGGTTGCTCATTTCTTTTCTGTTTTGTGCATCAACTTGGAATACCTAGGTATAGTTATTCCAAAAGCCGCCTGGGGTAGAGATAAAGTGTGCAATTTTTAATCAAAATAGTACATCGCCACCGTGAGAATGTCTTAATCTTTTTGTTATTGTGAGTGTCCGCAATAGATATCTTCATAGGTACATACCTACATACATGTACTGTCAAAGTTCTTACTACCTAATTATAATCGAATTTTACAAGATGAGAGACAATAGCGGAACTGACAATCGATACACCATATATGAATTTATCAGTTATTTTTAATCTTGATTAGAAAAGCGCCGTTTATTTTATTTGTAGCCGTTAGGATGTTTATACTGAATACTAGATTGTTGTCTCTAATCTTTTATAATACTACTTATATGAAAAAGGGGTGATACGGGGGGGGTATATAGGAGGTATAGTAGCGCGTGTTCAGATTTAAGGTAATAGCTGTGAGCCACTACTGATGTGAACTTTGCGAGATACTATGCAGTAAATAATGTTTGACATTAATGGGTAATAAATAATTAGAATTAGTTCCATTTCCATGTGGGGTTTTATAACGCGCAGATGTCTTACATAGATTAACTTGGCCTATCGATATTAAATGAAGGTTAAGGTTTTTTCATTGGTAAATATGGTGCTCGTAAATTTATACGATTATTTCAAACTATAAATAATAAGGTAAAGGGTAGAAAAGAAAAAGAACATTTCGCTTTGATTGATCAGATACGTAGAAGTAGAATAATAATGGTAATAATAAAAAATATAGGCCAATAGAATAATTACGTCAATGAGATGATTATTAAGACAGTATACCTATATACCTACATGTCTACTAATAAGGGCAATAAAACATATTGCCATACTTTGAGAAAATTTTCAAATTAATTCAGTCTCAATGATCGTGATGTTTGTCGGTGTTTTTTTTTTCCCATTTAATGTCTGAAGTAAACTGCGAGATTGATCGGTAAATTTCACTTGATGACCTTATTTTTGAGAAACGGATCAATATATTGACTGGATCTGTCTGTAACTTGAACCATGTTGTTATAATAAGGATATCCTTCGTTTTCTTTTACTTGTACTTCTACCAGTAGACAAGAAAATTGCAACTGACAGTGTTCTCTGAGAGGATGGAATATTTTTATCTGAGTTTTATAGAAAAAATGGAAACTATTTCATTAGAGATGTGTATCCTGAATCAGGAAATTAGAGCAGGGAAAATGCTATAAAGAAATTGATAATTTTAGTGCAGATATCAGGTGCCTAATTGTTTTTCGGGAGATTTGAAGAATGTCCTTTACGACAGTGTAGAGTATCTCGGTTTTTGCCGATCTTCTTTTACTCAAATGGTTAAATATCAGCAGCAATTGGTCTCTAAAGACTGTATGACTTTTTTCGTTGTAAATAGCCGCTTGTAATGTAAACGGATATTGTATACGTATGTATGTATGTATGTATGTCCTGTCGGCTTTACTACAAAAGACCATCACACAACAACAGCAAAGCACTAGGCAATTTATTGGCAAAACAATTAATATTCCATACACAGTTAATTACAATGCAGGCAACTTGTTAAAATTTACATATATAATTATTGTTGAAATGACAAAAATATTTATGCCACCCAAGATGTTATCTATTATATTTGTGGGTTTTTGATTCATTCATTCATATTTATTATTTTTTTGAATTAGTTATTATATTTTATTCATTTTCATACTTGTTTCTTTATAGTAAACATAATATTTATATTATTTTGTTTTGTTCATTAAAAAGATCCTCTTTATTAGACAGTAACTAATAACATATAACTTAATACTAGATATTTGTTGTAAAATAACCGAAAAATGATTCTTTTCTAAATTACGACGTGTCAAATATCATGTTTATATAAATAAAAGGTTTCTTCTAAGAGGAAAGAGACTTCTTAGATTCTAGTGTGATAAGGTATCTTCAGTAGTTTATTAGATGACAGAGACTTATACACTGTAACAACCACACACGATGTCTAAAGTAATTAATAAATCCCAGGTAGCATTTTCCCCCTTATTGTCTATTTATTATTGTCTTCTATCACAATATAATATGTGGAGGTGGCGGAAATAACCAAATCAACAACAATAATACATTGTACGAAGATGTACCGAGATCTCAAATATCATAAATTTATAATTTTTATTCCAATTATGCACTTGGAAGAATGAAAATTTGAGTAATTCTAAAGGATAATCTTGTAAGGACAATAAACAGGATATATAAATATCGATAAAATCTTAGTTAGTTATTTGAATTTCTGATTGGTGTCAGTGATGATATTTTACAAGAAACGGAGTTATTTTTGTTAAATAGGTGAGCTTCCTGATTTTATTTTACTCTTCATGTCATAAAGATACGTAATATATATATTTTAATGTCTATATGAATAAAACGAAGAAATATGTTTGTGTTGCACGTGCTAATATGTAATGAGAACTAATGTAAGTTGTTTATATATTTATGAAAGCATTTACATTTGTAAATAGTACTGGTTGTAGTTAATAACTAGTATCATACTAATATATCTCGATTAAACTACTAATCCAGTTCCTCTCAATAATATCAATACTTTGTTATTTATTTGTAGTTATTGTGGTTGTTTTTTTCTACAATTAGATAGATAAACTACAATTTTGTAATTACAGTATGTAGGTATATTGAAAAAATCAAGGAAAAATGAAGGAGGAAAATTACTTGTCATACCTAAATGCAATTTTAATAAAGTCATATTACAAAATAATTAATCTCTTTTTTCATTAATTGAATTTATTAACCTTTGATTTATTGTATTTAAATAATAATATGATATCTATTCAATGAATTATGCATTTTATCTTTCTCTATTCACATTTTTCATATAATTTTTATATATTTTTTTGTTGCTCTTGTATGTTCACACTTCTTTGTGACTGCCACATGTCTAGAATATGAATTAATCAATGCTGTTGTATTTATAAGATTCTTGCAATTTCTTTAAAGATACACTCACTTATGACATGGCAAAAATAGAAATCAAGACATTAAAAGTTGATTAGTTTGACTTACTTTATAAGTAGTCATTTTTTGGGTGCCATTATTGTTTCTACAAAAACTAAATACTTCTTGAGGTAGCATTATCAAAACTGTATATTTTATCTTAGTTTGCAATTCTGATTCTTTCCATGACATTCTTATTTGAACATGAAGACCTGGTTATTGTAAATATATTCTTGCTTATGTTAAATGTCAGAAATACTTTAAATTCTTTAGATTCAGATTTTTGAAAGGAGTACTGCCAGATAATATTCAAATCTCTTGAAATTTACTCATTTCAAGCCAATACAATAATTAAAGGAGGCTTTTAGCCCTAAAAAGCTCAAAGTGTTTCCCTTTGCACAAAATGTTTCAAACTTTTATAATATTTCCAATATGGAAGAAAATTATGAATGAAACTGGTGATTAGCTTTTACACGAGCCCGTCTTGATTATATAATTCTTTAAATCTTTGTAACTAACTGTAAGTTGACCTGTCAGACTGTTGTAACAGACGACATTTCAACAAATTACCCTGTAATCATGAATTTGACTTGTACAAGAATGGTAAAATAATAATTAATTGTAATTTCATGATGACATATTTTGAAAGTTACTTAATCTCCACCAACTGAACAACAAACAACAACAACAATCTATTAATAATAAAATAAAATAAAACAGAAGAAGAAGAAGATGAAAAAAAAACAACAGTTTCGAGTTTCATTCGTTCGCTTGCTTGGTCGGTCGTTTGTTCCTGTTTTCAACTTCTACATTGTGATTAATAAACTTCACTCATTCTAGGATAATTAATTTCCTTTTGTGTCTTTTTTAATTAAATTTCATTCGTTTACATTGCCATCCCACTGCGATATAGCATGTCCACAATTTTTCAATATCCGGTTTAGAGAAAGCACTACTGCCGCCGCCATCAACAATAACTAGGAAAAAAAAAACGAGCAAGAATAATACAAAAAGCTCAGTTGATTAGAGGCGTCCATTTATAAATATTGATTGGTTTATTACAAAACTTAGTGTCTTACTAATCAATCTTTTTCACGACTGTTAATGAAAGTGAAATGCTTTTAGCGTTTCAATAGAATGATTTACAGAAAAATCCTCTAGGTTTAGATTTATAAATACCGGTTTCAGCTGAAATATATACAAGACTTGTAAATGGCAATAAAAATTTTCTTAGTGTGTCTGATAATACAAGAAACCGCAATGTAAACTGCAGAAATTTTCAAAAACTTGAAATGCAGGAAACAAGAAGTACCTACTGATTTTTGAAAATCAGCAGCTAGTACTTGGGTATTGGTGCATTGATTATAAGTAACTGTTAGAAAAAGTAGAAAGAGGAAGAAGTATAAAAGAAATTTAATAGAAAATATAAATATTGGAATGTCAGATCGAAAGGAATGTCGATCAGTTGACAGTATAAATGCCAACCTGACTTGAATTAAACATGTCTCGTAAAGCACCTGAACTTGACTATTTTCTCTTTACATATACATATCTAGATGTATATAGTATGTTGTTGATCTCTAAACCTTTTCTATACGTCTATGTATATGTATATATTTTATATACATATATGTTTAGTGTGATGTCATTGAACGTATTGCAAATTTGTTATTCAGAGACTGACTGTTCACTTTATCTTATAAAATTTTTTCAAATTCTTCCACGTCCCCTTTTCAAGTAATAACATTAAAATGAATTGTTTTGTTTTTAATGTCGATATCATAAGCTTACGTAAATCTATCATTATTTTTTTAAATTCGATCAAATTCACATTTACAATAATGATTTATTATAAAATAAATTAATTCGAATATGTCTATATAAAGTAATTGTTTAAACAATCACTCTTTGCATATAATCTATGATAAATTATATGAAAATCAAATAGAAAACTGGCATGTTTTTTTTAATCAGAAGGGAAAAAGTTTGAAGGACAACTTCTTCAAAATGTGTTCTTCAAACGTGGTGTAAAACCATTTAAACGTTTTTCTTTATTGTAATTCGCCTTGTCATACTCATTTTTTTTTTGTTTTAATATGTTGGTATAGTTGTTTCTTATTATCAGTCAGATAGAATGGAAGAGATGTGGAACATGTGTCCAAATTGTTGTAGTTTCGTGGCAATCGTTTTACGTCCATGAATGGCAGTTATGAATGAAACGTGTTTACATAGAGATGAGATAACTGGAGATGAACAGGAAATAAACTTAGTTGGAATCTCACCAGGCGGGTCCAGATGAATATACAAAAAAACTAATTTCATTGTTTGTCTGTGTTCATTCTCTCTGCAATCCATAGACATGACTAAATTTCCAAATGTATTCTGGAATTCTTATTCAACAAAGAGGAGGTCACAAAAAAAACTGTCTAATCCAAATATAATTATCAAAAATCGACAATTTTCTTCGTTCCCCTTTCAGTTTGGATAAGCGCAAGCAATTATCGTAATGAGGTCGTAACTCTTACTACCCCTAAAAACCCCCATGACGGCGGCATCAGCGTAGTCAGTGGTGGTCAGTTGTGGTAGTTCACCCCATTACCAAATTACAGCACGCGTGTCTCCCATTAGCCTTGTCTATTATGTTTAAACACCTCGCGTGGTTGTTACCCCTTAACTTGATAATATAGTAATAACAAGCTAGAAAAGCGAAAGAGGGTAACTGCGTTATAACAACATAGTGATAAGGAGTTAAAAGCCATTGGTCATGTGTGTTAGTGTTTAGTCTTTTCTTCCCTGTCTGTTGTTCGCTATTAGTGGTAGTTGGACTTACACAGTTGACTTTATAGATAGAAAACTGCTACAACAATTTCGATTTACGTTAATTTTTGACTTTAATTCACAGGAAATTTTCTCCCACTTTTTTGCAACATTGTTTTTTTTAAATAAACTATTTGCTCTTTAGATAGATATTTTAAACCTAGTAATTTTCTTGAATCAATGTCTCAATTTTGCAAGAAATATGTGAAATTATATTTTTCATAACAATATTTATTAGCTTCTAAAGTCATAACAAAAACATTATTTTAATTTATATTACATACAACTGTAAACAATTTGATGAATGTTTAATAGAGAAGGGTGGTGTAAACAGTTTCTAGTTAACTTATAATAAATTAGCACTAATTGCCAAGGTTTTTTTCTTTAAATTTCAAAGAATTTATAAAATATGAAACACACTGGAGTTTCATGGTTAATAACAAAGCTTCTTACTAGAAAAAGAAGAAAAGACCAAAGAAAAAACAATATGAAAATAATAATTTTTATGTCTTAACGGTTTTTGACTAATTGTAAATAACGAACAGCTAAATACAGTTAATATTTCAATTGAGGTATATTATTATTGTTGTTAAATTTCCATATTGTTCCTAACCAACTGTTCATTGCCATTGCAAGATTGCCAGAGGGTTAAAATTGTTGACTTTAGTAATTGCCGGAAACAATAAGTAATGTTTACTCAATCGATACTTAATTAAGCAATTAATTAGCACGTCTACGTGACAAACTAATTTCTCCGTTATACAATCTATTTTTTTTTGAATCATCATCATTACCATCATCATCAATAATAACAAATAATAATAATAATAACAACAGCATAAAACATTTTTTTCAAGATACAGTTAATTTTGTTCTTGAAAATCTTCAAGACTTTTATGAATTGATTTTAATCAAGCCTACAATCTGTCATGTTCAATGCTAGAGGAAGAAAATAAACTACCAACTATATTTTTGAAGACTTAATAAACACAAAATTTCTTATGTTAATAATACTGTAAATAATAAATTCAAGTAATTTAGCGCTTTGAACAAGAAGAAGACGAAGAAGAAGAAAATGTAGAGACGAGAAAAAAACAGCATGTTAAGTCGGCTTTACACACTAAATTAACACTTGTTTCGTGGGAATCAAACTTTGTATGTATGATGTTTATACAACAGAAGAGAATCTTTTGGATTTCGGTTCAGTTTTAACACTTATGTGTGATTTATTCCTTCCGTAAATGGGAAACAACGTTACGGGAACTATAGGTATATTTCTTGTCTATATAAGTCATTACGTAATTAGGTATATTACGAAATATTCTACCAAGCGATAATAATGAATAACAAAAAGGAAAACTGAAACATGTACGAATTAATGATATTAGCGAGCTTGTCTAGATATATATTTAAGATAATGATGAAATAAGACAAATCATTAGAATGGAATCGTGTTGTATTGTCTTATGGTTTTATTTCTACTACTACTACTACTACTAGTACTTCGTTCTTTTTTTCCCATTCTAGTATCTTTGATGATTTAATGTTTAATAAGAAGATCGATTAATTCATTTGGAGATTTATTATAGAGGCGTACAAGCTTCTGTTGTTTTATATTATACCGCCAACACATATTTAAATAAATATTAAATACAAGTTAACAATAATTAAGATCGTCAATCATTCAATCCCAAGTATATTACATTTGTAATAATAATAATAATATATGACGAGCAAACTTCAACCATGAGGGTCTGTTTGATTTAAGAGATTTGTCTTTTTTTGTTTTTCAACTTTTTTGTTTGTTATGTAGTGCTTTACTCTGTTATGTCTACTGCCATACATAAATCAAGGTAACTTTATCTACCTCCGTAATCTTTTTAATTACGTTAATGGACTGAAAATATGAAGAAGCTCGATTGGATTGAAGAAACGAGTTATAATACATAGTATGTGTATGTAGATATATAGGGGGAGATTAAAAATTTAACATACGTATTATCGTGGGGATTCACATACGACCTTCACCCTGTCACTATCATGATTATATGTATTAAATTAATGAAGTTAGAATGGAAACTACATATTCCTAAATGTTATCGATTTTATAAATGTGGCCTCTCTAAAGAGTTTCTTTATCATAAACCGAAAATTTATCCAAAATTCAATGCAACTGTTAGAAAAATGTATTAAAACGATGATTATGTCTAACAATAAGTCATTGAAAACAGGGCATTTTTGAGCTTCACCTACAACAGTCAGGAAATTGTAAAATATTTAAAACTACAGTAATTTACAGTGTAACTAGCACGTCATATAATTAAATATTTCTTTTTTCTATTTATGTACGAACAACGTGATGGAAGTTTATAGTAGCGTTATGGTTAGTGTTTATGTACCTATGTGTAGTGTTGTATTTGTATTGGATCGAGGAAGCGTTTTGTGTCAAAGGGCATTAAAGTCACCACGCACCATCGGTTGCACTCACAATAACTATCCTTATAGACTATGTATGTGTACGGTGTGTTGAAGTCATGCACATTGCGCACATTGATCATGAAAAAGAAGGACGACCCCTGAAGTCATATTGCCCGCATACCATACTAAGAAAGTGGAAAAACATCATATTATATGTACAAAATACAGTGATGGATCCAGATATTTAGGGGCCCCGAAGCTTATATCCTTTGAGGTACTTCGGAGCTTACGTTTCAGAAAGAGGCTCTTCAGTAACGTTCACCAAAAAAAACGTAGTTTCGAACTTAAGCTTAAGGGGTCTTCTCTGAAACTTAAACTACATTAACTTCATAGTAGATCCGGCACTTACAAAATATAAAAATACATGTGGATTATCGTTCCCATTAGTATGAAACTAGCTCTTTCAATTTATAATGCAACTGTAAATCGAAAAAATAAACGGCTAATTCTGGGTAAATTATCCAAGTAAGCATTAACGAAAAGCACCTGTAGGTGTTGAGACCTCAATTTTTCTCATTCTTTTGGACTAATATTTCACATTTTCAAAGGAAACTGAAAGTTAATAATCCTGTTTAAATGCGTTTCTTAAGTCAAATAACTGCTGCAAATAGAATTCAACCGTTTGATGGAAATTAGCAACTTTTTTTCATGTAATTAGCATTCCTTGTATTTAATATTCTACGTACCTACTTCTAAAATTATTCATCATAACATAAAATTACATTTTACATAATTCTGCCTAATAAATTGATATAATGTTTTTAGTCTTAAGTCGTAAACTTGCATTGCATTGCATTGCATGCCCTTTTAAAGTCGCGAAAACCGTTTCTTTTCATCATAACTCGAAGTATAATTTAGATGGTATGTTCGAAGTTAATGAATTTCAGTTTGTATGAAAATTTCGTACGTCAATTGCATAAAAAGGTAATGAATTTTAATGAAAACCTTCGTTTCTGTGACACCCAAAAATATCTTCAGTATACATTTTCAATTCAATTTGAGCAATATTGTTTGTTTAAGACTTTCAAAAAAACAATACTGAATTAATTTCTTGTAAAATACAAAACAATTTCGACAAGAGAATATACATACATACCATTGCAAGTAAACGTATATGGACATGTACCTATATACATACATTCATGTTTATGAAATTGGTTCCTTCAGGCGGCAACGTTCAACAACATTATAGAATAAGTCTCTCATCTGCATACGAATGATTGAAATTGCTGCATTTACCTATGTTTATACATGGCAAGATGCATATTTAAGCGGCAGTTTACGTGACAGTTCTCATTACAACCCAAGGGCGCATCAATCTACACAATACTTATACATACATACATACATTCATATAGAACATGTGTGAGTGTGTACATTTCATTTTGCAAAATGTCGAACTCCAATGTTACCACTTGTAAATTATGAACATTTTACAATTAATTATTTTTATAATTTGTATAACATTTAAATTTGCAATCACGAAAAGGAAACAGATGTTAATTCCATTCCAAACTGTACCAAAAAAAAAACAAATAGCAAATTACAATTTAACAAAGAATGTATAAAGTAAAATGTGAAAAAAGTGATTAGCTTCCATGTGAGGAAATACCCGTGAATATTTGTGTTTAATATATGGGTATATAAGTTCATTTTAATATCATTATAGATAATAATTTCATTTCAAGGAAGATGGTGCAAATATGGAAATAGGTAAATGACTCTTTAGCAAGTAAATGTGTGAATTTATTGCACAAGAAAACCTGTTTAATAGAAAAGGTAGCGCCTCTAGTTTATTGATAAAAAAAAATACAAATAAACCTGAAAGTGCTCAGTTTAAGTGAACTTACTGATGAGATGAGAGTTAATTCAGTCCGTTAGCAGGTACAGGAAGTTTCATGAAATCGTTTTGCGTATGATTTACCGGATCATTAGCAGCTTAAATTTAACTTTAACGCGCTTCCGCTTTAGTTTACCTATACAAATGTGTCTCGAGGAGTTTTTTCAGCTTTTTGAATTACGGTTTCAATTGCTCCATTAATTCTAACAACTTACTTCTAATCAGCTACTGCTTGAATTCTTTCTACATAAAACACACTATGACATTTACCTCTGAAGTACGTTTATTCCTAGTTGTAAAGATGATAGGTTTAGATGAGAACATCTCGTATTCAATAGCTGTAAAGCTCTTTTATACAAAATTTGATTACAAACTGTATAATTTTAGTAAATATTTCCGCATAATTTTCATGATATTTTATGAATTTGAAATTTCAGTTAATATTCCTCTCTGTTAATTACAATTTCCCATATCTTTATCATAATTTCCAATAAAATATTCCTCCTTTGCCGGCTTATTTTCTCATCTACTATACTCTTATAAACATAAAAGAGAAACGTCTTTAATATCCAATTAATATTATTAATGGCAATTTGGTAGCTTCTGTCATTATCATGGTATGTGACTACCATCCAAGACAACTATCTACTATATTATCAAGCTAAGAAATCAGTATGTTGACCTCCACAAGACACAAACACATAATCTCTATCTATAAGAGCAATTAACGCACCGACCCACCAGGATGCTGTCCATATCCGATTCGTATACTATTCATACATATAACAACAACAACAACAAACTGAGATGGGCCTTCAGGTAAACTCAACATTGAAAGATATTAATTATTGGGGTGTTTAGATATACGTCCACAACTGTATCTATTAAATAACTATCCATTTATAAACTAATACGCGATTAACTCACCGACCAGTTTGATACTTGTTTTATTATTATATATCCTCATGCTATTATTCAAAAGAAGTTTAGATAAATAATTGAAGAAAATCTAAAATTTGTTGAATTCCTCTGTTTGAATGATTAGTTTGTCGTGTTTTCTGAATGCTGAAATTTCTTCGTATTTATAATCAACTCCTAGCTACCACGTTCCAAAAGAAGTTTTATTAAACGATTTTGTGAATGCAAGTTTGTATGTGTGTGTGTGTGTGTGTGTGTGTGTGTGTGTGTGTGTGTGTGTGTGTGTGTGTGTGTGTGTGTGTGTGTGAAATAAGCCACACGCAAACCCGCAATCTGGATCTGTCTGGAAGCGCAAATGAATACCACTTTAATGAAATTAAAATTCATTTATTCCGGTACATTATCTGTCTGGACTGAACGAAATTCTAAGAAAGAAGGATGCATTAGCTAATTAATTAAAAACGACTTGGACTCAATCTCTTTAGGCAAATTATTTAGGAAATTTCGCCATATAACTGTTTCTATCTATTTCTAACAATAATAGTAATATAAAAAAAATTATCTACAAATTAATTTATTTGTTAAGCTAACGAATTTAATGAAATAACGACAAGTAGACAGTTTGTCTGCTCTTTAGTTGTGTAATTTTCAACACGTGCTGCGGTCACGTCATTGTCTAGCTAGCAGCAGTCAAACCAGAGGGGATAACATACAAAAAAAAAGCACGACTTTCTATGTATATTGTTAAAATAGTGGCAAGAAAGACAGGAAGACCATTGTATGTACGTAGTATGTATGTACATACAGTTTGAAAAGTGCGTGGAGGCGCATCGCGTGCGTGCGTGACTTGAAATTACCATATTTATTAAGAGTGGCCGTCATCCAATGGACCTGTTTCGTTGATTGATGTTGTAACTAATTTAATTTAAGGGCGTCGCAATTGGAGCAAGGAGAGAAGAAATAGTTGGGAAAAAACAACTACACCATATCATCAGACCAGGACTCACCTGAAACAAAATAGAAAAAAAAAATAAAAGTAGAAAAAAGGAAAAATTATAATATGTATAGAGATTTTGCTATGATATGAAATAGTTCAAAGCTACCGACAAAAAGTAGAAGAAGATAATCGGAATTTCAACACACTATGATTATGATAACATAACATAGCAGTTTTTGATAAAAATCAAAAACAATGACAAATTTATCTTAAGTATAGAACAAGTTACATGAAATTTATGCGTTTATCTAGGAATTTTAATTAATTTCCTAGGTTTGTTGAGGATTCTTTTGATGATTTGAAAAGATTCTGCACATGATACAAATGTTATCCATTATATTTAACGATTATGTTTAATCCGGCGATATTAGCGTTTATGTTTGATCTACTCTCCTATTTTTAACGCTAATGTTTTGCTCTCTTTAATTAAAACACATTTTCGGCCACAATAATTATCTGGGAAGAATTTCAGTATTCTTCCTGTTGATTGAGTGTCAAATACGAAACATTTACATTTCGTATTTTGAATTTACTTACTGGGAGAGGGCGGAGATTCATGGCATCTAAAGCAACACTAACATTGTCAGACCTATCTTTAGTAGTATTGCCTTTAATTAATGCCAATGCGGTCGTTTTACCATGAAACGAGAGAAAATAACATACAGAAAATCCTATATGTTTCGGAAAATTATCTTTAAGTGTACTATTTACAAGACAACATTATTAACAGGTTAGCTTATCATTAGCGTTTATAAATTTGTTCTTTTTCCCTTAGTTTCCTGTTAGCCAAGCCTTATGTATGTAGGTATATCTACAGGTATACAGGTATATATGTAGAAAAACAAGGAAACGAAGAAATATGTAGTGTGTGTGTAATTGTGTATAATATCAAGAAGCTATAAAGAATACGTGATTATGGTCATTACATAAACTTAAACTTTAAATTACGTACGCATGTTTACCCTAGCACTGTTAGTGTACATTCCGACCATGTTCGACACCTTACTATATCCGTATTTGTAATGATATTATGTATATTCTATTTTAAAGGTTCAACATGTTGGCTTTTAGAAAATATAATCTGATTAATTTTATATAAATATTAACCCGACAAAGTGTATCTATGATATAATATTTTTCATAATAATAACTAGTCCCATTGGGCATAGGAAAAATCTAGGTACGATTTACATAAATATATTCTTTTCAAATTATTACAACAAGCATATACTAGGAAATAAAAACGGAATTGTTAGTCCAACCTGTACAAGAACATTTACGATTTGATTTACATTGAAATGTAAAAGCCATTCTTGACTTGTACATTATTATTATTAACTTCAGGCCACATACTGTGCCCCAAAAACAACTCATTCAAATCAAACAAAAAAAAAAAACGAAAAAAATGACCATTTAGATAATGACCGGTTTCTGATTTCTTTATATTATTGCATTAGGTATACCTAATATGTATTAATCATAATTGTTGGATCACAAAATTTACGCTTCCTCTTCAATTATTATTAATGAATCAGCCAACTATAGATGACAAATCATGATTATTACCGAAACCAGCAATCAAAAAACATGAAAAATAAAATCACAAATCACTACTAATCCATCTACATAGGTATATTCTCATTTTTAAAATAAATTATGGTAGAGTTTTTAGGTTATTAAAGTCAGTTGTACGAATATCTATTACTGTTTGGAAAAAAATATGGCATGATTTGAGTAGAAAGAGTAGGTAGTAGGTAATATATGTACGAGGTCACCCCTATTTTATTAATTATATGTTGTCAATCAAAAAGACTAAATCGGCATTAAAGTGAAGAAATTCTCACCTATAGCGTGATAATAATGATAACACTAATTATAGATTAGTTCATTTAAATTAGACTTTTGAACATATGTCAAAATTTATGTAGCGAAAAAGAGTAAATTGATTGAAAATTGACCGCAATTCTACTACACTGATGATGAAATGTTCTTCTTATTACTAGTTTTTTTTTGATTATTAATTATCCACAATTATCCATATAATCTGTAGCATGTAATTACTGCCTCCAAAGAGTACCTACCTATCTCTGTATTTGTTGGAATAGAGATTATTTTTCTAAAGAGAAACATTTCGGAACTGAAAGCAACTTGCAAATATTAAAAACTTGAAATAAACAATTAATAATTCAAAAATTTGCATTCGTAAGTTGTATGGCATACAAATTTTTGTGCAATATTCTTATTTTGTAATAAAGATTATAGATTTTTAGAATTCTTTATTGTTTGTTTACAATGAATTTCAACTTTTTAAATGTCTAATTTTCACAATATCGTGATAGGAAGATTACACAACAATCAATTTTTATTATCGTATATTTACTTTGTTGCAATTATTATTGTATGTAAAAAAATCCTTAATTTAATAAATCGAGATGTAGATACCTGATAAAATAATCTTTGATGCCATATCCAAACATTATAAAAAAATAGGTTTAAAGTATTCTAATATAAAATAATTATAGAGAGAAACACTCAACATAGATCATTCTGTGAGTAAGCAATTCAAGACTCAATAAATATAAAAGTGTCAACTAAATATTTTAAATCTTAATTAATAGTAAAAATGAAGGTAAACCAGGTGGCATTCTGACTAATCTTTCTGTACTCGCCACCATCACAATTATTATTATTAAGAGTACCTAATAGAAGTGTATTATCGCAGCATTAACAATTTCTTTATTTCTTTGGGTATTTTTTATAGAAAAGAATAGTTTACCCAATAGTCGCCCCAAGATTTGTTTTTCTAAACATTTACATACTATGACCAATGAAGAATCTTTTAAAAAAGATTCCAAGATTATTTTCAACTATCCGTAGGTATAGAAGGAGAAAAAAAACAGGAAATCTTCCAGCGATTAGTTTTAATAATAAATTGTCACGATTGTCACACAAGTTACTAGAAAGAATGAAAAAAATATCATCTTGCAATCAAATAAATTAATCTAAAACATGTTTGAATATACTGTAAAATAACAACATTTAAGCCCAATACCTAGTGTTAATGATAATATGTCTGACCTATAACTTGAGGGCAATATAATAATACGAACGAATCTTTTGCCAATATCAGATTTGAACAGAGAGACACACACAAGTCTAGAATTTATTGATAGGACTGTAACAAATTGAAATTAGTAAGATTTTTCTAATATTTAAGAAAGTCTCTTTTTCCTTCATTACTGTCAAACAGGTGTACAATTTCATTCTGTTTTCTTGTTGTAGACTTTAAGAAAAAAATCAAATCTGGATAATACTTATGTGATTTAACAACATAAATAGAAAATATGAAAGTTTCCTGTAGCTTTAAATCATTCTGAATTTTTGATCTTGATATTAATTTATTATGAATAGAAAAGAATAAATAGACGTGACGTGTGTAATTTGATCGTTCAATAAACTTGAAGAGAAATTTTCGGTGTGTCTCGATTATTAGTTTTCATAGAAGATTGAGGGGAATTATAAGTAGTACTAGTAGGTAGTTGAATCATATCGATTTATATCGCTGAAATAGATGATTATACGGGAATTTTTCAATTAGAAATAGACCTCCAAGAAAACACACTATTCAACATAGAATTTAAACAGAGATTACTAAAAAATAATAATAATAATAACAATAAATTGAAATAGGTAACTGTAAATATGAGAAAAATATTGAAAACAGAAGCCAACAAAAAGAAAACTCTGAATAAATTTCAAATTTCCTTTTCGCAATGTTTTGATAAATGTATTTACGTATTTGTATACCTATACCTATAATTTAGAGTATTCTTTTATTTTTTCGTGAACGTTTTCTGTTATTTACTAGTCGCTCGTGTTTTCCTCAAATTTTAACAAATATTCCATTTACGTCTAAATAACCTTAATTAACATATTTCTAGATTCCCTTGTGTTTATTTCACTGTTTCGGTGACTTTTTACTTGTTTTATTTGAAAATGCACCTCATTTATCTTAGCAATTATAAGGGCCGGTAAAATCTAATCAGGCGCCCTTATGCAGCGTCTTAGTATACATTCAGTGTCACGAGTCGGTTCTGTCAAATCTTCTTTCAAAGCAAAACAAATACAAAATCTCTAAAAATGTAAATTTGTTCGTTAATAAACGAAATTTACCCTTTAACGGTCTAATGCCGTTTCTAGTGGACACTTTTCTAGGAAGCATACATCCATTCCATGATCTAATTCCTTTGTTATGGTTGAATTTCGACCTTAACTCCTTATACCTGATGTGTTTAGTTTTTGTTTTTGATTTCTTTAATTTGCCCATGTTTGGTTGACATTATCGCCCTTATAGGTATTATTATTATCATCATCATATCCCCACACACATACAGATAGAGGCGTTACCAAGCAAAAGCTAATAGCATGCGTTTTTGTCCATTGTTTACGAATAGGTACATGGTACCTGCAGTAATTTGCATCGAAGCAGTTTGGATGTGTTGGAGGTTCATTGATAGACACCCACTGCCATTGTATATGGTACGTAATAATAACTTTCCTGCGAGCACAATTGATTTCGTTCAGCACGTGCACGATGATATATTAGAATATCCTTAAATAATGACCGTATTGTATAAATAGACAGGTAGAAAACACTTCCCTCCATCATCATCATCATCAATGATCATCATCGAATTTCAATAAAACTTTTTAAAATAAAATCTATAAACCTCAATAAGTACCTAACTAAAACATTAAAGACCCTCTCTAGAAAAAAATTTGGGAGATAGATTTTATGATGATGATCATAATAATAATAATATTGCGTAGGTTAATTGTGCTTGCGGCACGAGACACGTGGCCGCATTTTCCTCCACTTTCATCTCTTCTTCTAAAGTGAACTTGTTGGGATTTATTTTTATTTGCTTTAAACGACCTGTCGTGAGACCGGCCCACATATTTGCAGACTGCTAGTGGGTGTTTTTTTTATATTATTTATTTATTTCATTTTTTTTTCGAGATCATATCTGAATTGTACGATTGACGAATTTCTATTTAGAATAACAACCGTGTTAAGATCTAACTAACAACAGATCGTCACATCCCTCAATTCTTTCCATATAAACTTTTCCATATCATTAATCAAAAATATTCGTTTTATTTATCATTTTCACGAGTCTTTCTAGTGATGAAATCAAAATTGTTTATCCGTGTCAAATTTCAAACACATATAAAATTAATCAGAGATTTATTAATATTTGTAATAGAAGAAGGCCATATTGTGCAATTTTATAAATTAACAATATAATAATTATAAGCTTTTATAAAAAAGATTCGGTTTTGATATTTTGACAGAATTGTTATAGTGAAGGTTTTGCACAATGGCTTATCTCAATCTTTGTAACTTATATATATATTCATCCATCCACTATTATAGTTTATAATAATTTATTATGTTTCAGAACCAGATAGATAAATTTATTTTAATTACAAAATTGCCAAAACAACGAAACTTTTGAAGGACATAAAGGAACCTATTATTTTATATATTTAGTCCAGACAATTTATTTCGACCTCCCTCTCTCATTATAGATTTTTTTCTATTTTTTATTTCAATATTGTTTTCCTACTTTCAATAGGAAGCTTTCTCTCCAAATTGCCCAGCAAAACAATTTGATAGACTAATCAAAAATTCATTGCTAGTCTAATAATCTATTCTTTTAAAATCGTTTCAATTTCAAAAAAATCAATCAATCTGACACCTCTACCTCTAGATACTTGTTCTTGTTTTAATCTACATCAAAGTCGATGGACGGACAATAGGTTATAACTATAATACAATGATGCTTTCCGATCATTATCATCAAGATGATAATAATGATGATGATTCATCTACTATGCATACTTTTAATTTTAATGATGTTTGCAAGTATTGTGTCCCACACGTGTTCTTTCAGTGTAACTATAGGTACCTACATATTTTTTACAATCTCTAAATTGTCGTACATATAGATCCAATTAGTAGGTACAACTATTTATTGTATGAGTGGGTTGTTCTTGTTGTTGTTGTTGTTACTATTATTATTATTATCATTGTTATTATTATTTCGCATCCATTTAATATTTCTTCCTCAGACTTTTTTACATTTGAATTTGCATTTAAACCGTGAAATCAAACAAAAACGTTTTACAATTGTTATTGTTTGTTTGTTTTTTTTTTGAAAAGAATAATACCGGTCGATATAAATGGTAATCTGGTAATTTGTCATATTTTTTTGTAAGTTGTCATAGTTGTTGTCTTTTTTTTTCACTATGCTGGTTCATATTATTTACCAATTGGCCATGAATGTCTTTATGGACAATTTCACATTACGTTTTATTGATCAGAAGCTATAGTGAAATTGTTTTTATTGATTATATTATTAATCATAAATCAAAGATTTCACTTTAAAATAAGACACTTTGAGCCCAGTTCGTCTGTAAACTTGAGCTATTATTGTATTAGACAGTATAACGGAAATTAGAAATATTTTATGATCATCTGATCTTTATAATACTCTTGTATAAACATCCCACACATAACGCCCCAAGAATAAGTGTCATTTCCACTGATTCTGGCTTTATTAATTGATTGATTTTGATAGGATTTGTAATGCCCACCTATCTTCTGAAGGTGAAATTTCAATTTCTTTTTATTTCTTAGAAATTCGAATTATTTAAAGAGTACGATTATCTTATAGGAGAAATATTTGACTAATTAGACTAATAGAATAAAAATTTCTTTCAATTACGTTTTCTATCTATCTACAGGTAGTCTTGTTTTTTTTGAATAATTTTTCTATTCCATAATGGCTTGTCAATAATACGAAAAAAGTAAAAGGAAAATGTTCCGAAACGTGTTGCAACATACCTACTAGACGAAGTACCTAATATTACTAGATTGGAAAAATTATAAATGAGCAGTTAAATCATCTGAAATCGTGCTTGTATATTTCCGTACATATACCTAAAGATTCTTGGAGGATAATTATTCCACCTGAAAGCCTATAAAAAAGGAATTTCATGGCTTTAATTTTTATAATAAAACAACAGCACTTTTCCTATTTAGTATATGAAAGCTACTAATGTGGCTTTTATCTCTCATGCGACATGTCTAATAAAAATGAATTACTGGAAAATTTTCCGCATAGATAAAAGTAAAACACTATACACTATTAATTTATTTTAGTTATTTATATCTACACATAGAAGAGAAAAAAGTCATGAAAAGTGGAAATAAATTGTTTGCTCTATGACATTCCAACACATTGTAGTACCTATCTACCCTCCGAATTTCATTTAAATCATTGTCTTTTAAATTTAGCTGTAAGCTAAACTAATACGTAAATAGTGATTCATAGGAAGATATCACCCATCCAACTTAACTCATTCATAAAACATTTTATTATTGAATCTATAATAACTCGTTATTCAAATGAATTACAAATCTAACTGTGAGTAATATTGAGTAAGAGAAATTTATCTATATTTCATTGAAATTGAGCGAAATATTGCTGAAAACAAAAACATGATGGAATCAATAAGTGGAAAATGGAAAGAAAAGCGCAGAAGTCAAACAAGATGAAACATGGCCGCATTCTAGGGTATTTCATAGTGCGCACGACCCGAAAAATCCATTATTCTCAACATTTTATAGGATTTCCATTAGATTGCACAAATGAACGTGTAGTGGTTGGTGGTAGTTGATATAACACCAACCAATGAAATGCCGAGATTGAACAATTTACTATTTAACTTTCGTATGGCCGAAAGCTCTCCTCACTACTCCATTTCGATGATATTGTCAGAAATATTTGAATAATTAATAAAAATATGATTTCATCAAATGAAAGGCATGATGATGATGGGGAGAAGAAATTAAATCAAACAACAACAAGAAAATAAGGGGAGTTACTCAATATGAGTGTGATTACAACAATAGGTTAAATAACTTGAGGCGTTAGAATGTGTGGGTGGGCTAAAATATACAATTGTTTTGTAGAATTCTATAAATGCACATCGAATGGGTGGTTCGATTCGCATTCATCATTATTAAAAGAATGAGTCGATCATAGAGGAGAGAGAGAATGAATTCGCCTCAAACTAGAAACGTTGATTTAGATTTTGACCTTTCAACAATACAAAAATCTCTATAATTTATATTGAAATCAATATTAATATGTTTTAGAAATGTCTAGAATTATAAATATTGATTACCAGACTAAAAATGATGTTTTACAAAGTGAAATATAAACGTAAATCGATGTCTGTTGGAATATCATAAATGTTCAGATTACTAGAAATTCTTCAAAATATATAAAACATTTACGTTTTAATAGTATAGTCACGTTTTAATTATAATTTTATTAATATTCTTTTTACAAAAAAATAAAATCTATATATCTTAACTTTCAAAATTATTATTATTATTATTAATGTTGAACAAAGTCATAAAATTGAAATGTTGAACTTTTCATTAGTAATAGTATGTGATACTTTTTGATAAATATTGACGTCAAAAAGTCTGAGAACTGGGTTAAATCCATCGATTTTACAAATATATTTAATTATTTAATATCTTTTTCGAAAATATAAAGAGAGAGGAAATTGCATAGTCAAATATACATATGTATAATATTATTTATCACAGATATTTCGATTTTTATCATAAATATAGACTTGATTCTTCCGGTTTTGTGTAATCCTACAATGATTTAGAGTGACAATATTTATTGGTGGAATTTTAAAAATTGGAATATTAACACATAACACAAAGCTTGGCTGGAACTTGAATTATTAGTTGGACTATAGGGACATTATATCAATAACTAACTGTAATATTATCCATTTTTTAAGATGTTCTCCTAAAATTATCGATGATGTTTTTGTTTAAAATCTTCACTCAAAAGGTTTATAAATGTTTAACAAACTAAACCCGCCGTCAATATGTAAATTAAATGCAAAGAATATGCGAAAGAAAAAATATCTGCGTATTTTAAATTACCTATAATCTTTATTATCATCTGACTATGAATATCCATATTTTTAAAATCATATAAAAGTATACATATATTTTATTGATTTTATAACAATAAAATTAAATATCTTATACTATTATAGCTATAAATCTTTTGAATCATTGATTGTTTCAAATGAAAAATAAAATTTATAAGAAAAACAACAAAGAACATATATAATTATTTAACATAATATAACAACATTTCCACATTTACAGTGGTATTCATCTCTGGGGCCTATTGGTAAATAGTGGTAGTAGAAGAAGAGAAAATAGAAAAGAAGGACATTATTTTGCATTGTGTGCAGGAAGTTTATTTGGCTATAAAAGACGTTCAGTTATGGAAATAAGAGTTGATTGCAGGAATTGTTATTCTTAGATTTGTTATTATGAGGACAACGACGTTGCCATCTTTGATTTATGACTGGATTATATGTAGGCGCTCACTTGACTATTCATAGTTTCATTAAAATCCCAATAAGATTGTATTTGCATATGTGTACATACATACATATATACCTAGATATAGATATACATAGGTATATGTAGGTATATGGGTACATTAGGGTGCAAATGGTTCTTCTCCTCTCTCCCTCAACTCTCAACTACTGGCATTATTATTTCAATCAAGATTTTTGGATTTCATGCTGACTGGACCGATTTAAATTTGAAATGTGACAAATCGTTTCGAGCTTAAAGTCCAATTGTTATAACTTAATCCCGGTGGCTGGTTCTTAGTTACAATGACAACAACAATAAGGGGGAGAAAAATAGAAGAAGAAGAAAATAAATAGATTGATCTTGGTTATATTAGTTATGGAATAATTTCGCATGTAGATAGATGACCCAATCATGTTCCTCCTGTGGTGTAGAAGATGATTTTCGTTATATCCTTTTCAGTGGTACAGATCAGATTAGAGAAAGAGTTAATGCTACGCTTAAGAAACGACCCATCTCTTTAAAGATTTTTTTCGTTTATCGATCTTTTAGATCGTTGCTCGATAATTATTGAAGAAGTAAGTAGGGTTAAAAGTGTATTATGTATTTTACAAATGGCCAGGTGTTGGAAATGAAAGACGTTTTCTTAGAAATCATTAATGCCAGTAAATAATTTAATAATTAGCAGTAGGTATATATTGATGTTGATAATAGGTAATGTGATCTAGTTTTGGATCAACTATTAAGACATATATGGACATGTAATAGAAGACTTTCTAAAACAAAGTAAAACACCCACAATTGATTGGATAGTTTTTAAGAGAAAATTGCAGAAAAACGAGTTTTTATAAAATTGTGGAAAGTACCATTACTACTTGAGTTTTTTCTATAAATTTAAGTTCATTTTTCACTTATTGTTATTAATATTTAAAAATCTACCTAACTGTATATAATGATTATTTCATCTCACAGCTAGTTACCGGAACTTTACGACACAACAGCCATCATAAACAACATTATAGAAAGTGTTGCAGAGGAGGTGAATATGCATAAAGGTCCATTATTGGTGTGTTGCTTTAGATTAACATATATAATTGTAACTAACCAATGTCTGTACTTAGTTCGCGCGACCAATTAGCATAGAATAGTCATAATGTTCATGCCTGATGGCTCTTATCTCGCAGTATCGACACGAAACATTCGCAGAATAAGAGGACACTCTAACTCAATCGCATAAAATCAACGAATGTTAGAAGGAAAAAAACCATGGAATTTACATGGAATTACTTTCAAGTGAACATTGTCTAGTTTTTGTCCGGCAATTACCATTATTACTTTGCAATTCTTTTCTATAATTATTATTACTGTAACCCTTGTTCATTATACATATAGCATAGCATTGACAAAGGATAATTCCAGGAATAAATCGATTGTTCTTTCAGTCGGCCGGTCATCCTACGCAATCATTTAAAATTTTAATCAATAAAGCAAATTAAAGTTGTGTCACTGGATTAAGTAACCTATTATTATTAATAAATTGATGGATTGTCAAGTCGTGATAAAGGCGTTTCGCATTATTTTATATGAGAGAGTGTATGTTGTCTCAAATCGTGTCTTGTCTGACCGGGTTGTTGTTTGTTTGTCAGTTGTGTTGTTCGCTGGCTCCTTCCTGTATAAAACAGAGGTCACATATAACTACACGATCGAACAACAACAACAACCACTAGTATGATTAATTCAACATAATTTGGTAGCTATGTGCCCATTTCTTTGTTATTTTTTTTTTAATTTTAAATTTCTCTCTATTGTTTCGTCATTAGAAGTTTCTCAATACTCGTTTTTCCCCTACTAATTCGTCTCATTGTCAATCTTTTCGTTAGGTACTTGATTTGATTTATCATAAAAAGTAAATTGGAGGTTTTTTTTGTTGTTTAGTTAGTAATAAATAGCCTTGATATATATTACTTATGAATACATAGAAGGGCTCTAATTAATGTTAAATTTTATTCTACTTTTTTTCTAATAAAAAATTGCTTAGTCAGTACCCAAAATTCAAAGAGAGTGACTTAAGTTAACTAAAAGCGGCGCGTATGATGTTAGATGACAGAATGATAGAAGCAAGATCAGTAGATATATCAGTTTACTAACTAGCCAGTTGGCCGAGATTTGAATACGTAATGAAATTGTCCATGTTATACACTTTTACTACGATAAAAAAATATCTACGATATAAAAAAAATCTGTTGAAAGATGATGAAATTTTGTGAATGAAGCATTAACTGTATCAGTGAAAGCTTTCAGGATATTCCTAACTGAATCTCGATTTCCCTCCAACTGTAGAGTTTCAATAAAGAAGATCAAAACGTTATCCACAAGTTTAAAAGAAGAAAAACTAATGGATGAACAACAAAGTACTGTCAATGGTGAAATTTGAGACTATTTAATAGATCGTCCCAAGATATCTGGTTTTCTGTTCTAAGATATTTAAGACGACCGACCGGAAACAAGATATCTTTTGTCTTTAATTGACACATTCAATGACCCAACAACACCTTTGCCTTCATCTTTCTTTGCCTTTACAGTTTCATGTCTTTTAAGTCTGAACGAAATTTACCACACTATCATTCAATTTTATACTAAATGTGATAATCATCAGTTACTTCGGCTTTTTTTTCTTTTCGAATCTTCTCGTTAATAATTTTATATGAAACTGTTTATTAAGTAAAAAAATGCCATCGGCAACGAACAAATTAAATAGTCGAATGACGATTCTAAGAATCTAACAATTATAACAAAATTTGTTCCATGTCTTTAATTTACATATGAAATTCTTCGCGATATTTTTTTTCTCTCCGGACCAGATTTCAATCAAGATTGCGAATGGAATGTTGATAATTTGTGTGAAATTGCAGTTAAATATAATAATTTTTTCACACTTCACCAATTTGTTGTGAACATTTTTTTTTGTACCTCACAAAACAACAAAATTGATTTTATTATACCATGTTTAGATAACTATTTTGTTCTCGAATGAATGCGCTCGTTACTATAAATGTTGTTGTTGTTATAAATGTGACCAAAAGGTTAGCAGATAAATCCACCATGACATGCTAAATGTGTCGATAGTTGACATTTACAACATCTTCACAACGCACAGGTTACAGAAAAAAATGTGTTTAAGAAAAAATTCAACGTGAGAGATTTCAGGTAACAGGGGGAAAAAAGAATAGGAATCTAAAGGGGAAAAAAACAATATTTACGATCTGGGACTATATCGGTTGGGATGTTTCCACTAATGGGTCTCAGGTATCTCTTGTGATTTTATTATAAAGATTTGTTCAAAGACGTACATAGATCAAGAGAATTATACGAGAAAATCTCATCCGTCAATCGAATCATTAAAGTTTTTCATCCAGTTTCATTTATAAATCATTATAGATTCTTTTAACAATGATTATTAATCTGTCGTACTGTTGAAATTTAAATTACTATATCTGAGATAAAGAGGAAATTATTTAATACATACTTGCGCTTAGATAATAGGTCCTATACACGACATTAAAGTTAGGATTGAAACATTAAGCCATCATCATTACCTGCAAAAAAGACGAAAACCAACATGTAGTATTAAAAAAAGCTATAAATGTTTTATTAAGAGCATAAAACAGGACTACAAACTAAACCATTATTATTAGATAGAGCTTGCAGCAAAATTATTATTATTTGTTTGGTGTTTTTTTTCTTTTGAGGGAGTTTTATTTTAAATTCCTCACTTTTCACTGCCAATCATTTAAACAATGTTTCAAACAACACGGACTATCAAACAGGTGGGATCTTAATTGAAGTGGAATCTCCTTATTATCCGTTTCTCCCACAAAAAAAAGAGCACCACCTGTCCTGATACTCCTCCACATACCTATTGGTTGTGGAATTGTTTCTATTTTTCGTATGATTATCAGTACAATTTTTAACCAACATCATAAACAAGAAAGTTTCCATTCTGAATCTAGTGTAAAGCTTTGTAAAAGTTTAAATAACAAGAATTGTGCATTTCACTAGTTTCTAAATACTAAAATCTGTAGTTGATGTTCAATTAAAATAATCATAAATTGTCTTGTACATACAACTTCTAAAATTTCTATCATACTCTCTCTTTTCGGAATTAATTCTTTTGAGTAAAAATTCGTTCAATCATACTAGAACCAGAAGCCTTGCTTGCATTATTTGATTAATGATTTGTTTGCGACTGTCATTAACCGTGTCTATAAATAATAGTTTTTAAACTAACAATTAATTTCGTAATATTGATTCGATTTAACCAGACTTGAAATCCAATTCATGGACGCACACAATTATCTTTTAGTAGACGAATTGTGTTCATGCTTTCTTTCTTCGTCTTCTGTTGGATTTAATTCTTGCCATATTTAAATGTCAACTGGTAATCGGTTGATTAATTAGTGTTCCAAATCAGTGTTGAGACAATTTGTTTATGTCGTTCATTGATCAAAAGTTTTTTTTGTTGTTGTTGCTTGAAATAAATAATTGAGAGTTCCAGTTTTGTATTCAGTATTAATTAAAATTCTTTCTTTAATGTTTCACATTTTTATTTTATTTTATTTTTTTTTCTTAAAGATGTTGACAAATTTTGTGGTTTTATATATAATATTTATTTTAAATTTTTGAAATTTATTATATAAAAATTTTCCTATTATTACACTGTCGGCTTGTTATTAGATTGTTGTAAAAAGATCACGTTTTGGACACGTTTTTTTTTCTGTGTTTGTGTCTGTGTAGGTATAAGTTAAAATTTATTTGATAAATACTAGAACAGTAAGAAAAATGAAAAAAAGTTACCAATAAATTTCTTGTTGAAACTAACATTTATCTGATTAAATTCAAGTTAGAATTTATAAGACATGTCTAGCGTGTGACTGGAAATTGTATTAGCTTCCTATTACGCAATATCTTCTACTATTACACTGTGATTTCTAGTTTTTTTTTTCGGTAATTCTTCTTTTAATGCCATGAAAATCTACCACCAACCATCTTGGAAAAGTGTAGAAAATTATACTTTGAAAAGTAATACTAAAACTGATGTAGTATAGGTACAGAAAGTAGGTACAAATTTTCTAAAATTATTACTATTGTTGTTATTACGATCATGGCTATTATTATTATAATTTGTGAGCTGTGGTTTACATGAATACACATTATAACTGTTGAAACTGAAACGTTATATTATTATAAATTTTAATATTGCACGTTTGCGGTTAACTCATACAATATGTAGAATTGTTGCTATTTCTAAAATAATTTGAAAATATGTATGTAGGTATAATCTATATCTATACATACATACATACATTTACAGATCAATGTTTCCATTTTGACTCCTAGAAATGCGATAATATGGTCATTTCAGAATGAAGTGTGGTTTTGTAGAGCACGAGAGAGAGATCTTAGCAATCTCTGATGCATGAATTACAGCGAGATAACAAACACGACAATTTACCTACTTCATGTAGGGCATGATGGATGGTACTGTGGCAGCTTCGTTATCTTTAAAGAGAATTTAATTGTCTTTAATATTGTAAGTGGTAGAGGAGAATGATCGTCGTATTTGTTAACTCACTTCGATTCTGGTGCCAGAGATTGCTAATATCAATAATTTCTTTTGCTCTTGTGCTCTGCAAGGCCACACTTTGAATTCACATTTAAACCATCGTCATTTTTAGAGAAACGAAGATGATCTATTTAAAGCCTTTCAAGAAATGATGGACAAACAAAAATACTTTTCGATGTTTGAAAATTTTGTAAACCCAATCTAGGATAACTGTGATTCACTATGACTATTAAACATTTTACAAAGAAATACAATCAAGCATTATAAAGTACGGCTTCTACAGAAGACAGAGAAAAGACCCACATGAAATAAATCAAAAAATTAATCAGAAATACAACATTTTTGTCAATGAAAAATGCATTATTAGAATAATTTATTTTATTTAACACCGTCTAGGTTTCTTTTGTATAACCAGTTAAGAATTTTAGTGTTAAACTGTTGTCATAAATTTGCATAAACTTTAGTATTCTTTTTTTTGTTTAGAAAAAACCGTGTGTGTAGACATGAAAAAAAATCCGTAAATCTCCACAAACTACAACAAATACATTTTACGGTTGTTTTCGTTTTGAATAAATTTACAATAAAATTCCAAAATTTCGTCTATTTTTCCAGACTGATGAAAATTTTTCGAGACAACATTTTTTTTCTATTTTTAATTAGGTGCCAAAGACAAATTAAATTATTTTCTTCTTGATTTATCGATATAGTAGTACCTATGTTATTTTTATGTCGTTTTAGTTGAGATCTTTGCCCTGTACATATAATAATACAACCTGTTATTGTTAGATATAGTTGTTGGTTTTGCGAAATACACTAAGGAAATTTTGTGAAAGTACAATGAGAATTTATGCATCTATTGTTAGAGATCAACCACTGAACTATAAACATATAACTTCTGATACTACATAGTTGAAAATGTAAAATGTCAATCTTACAGGATTGTTAAAGTTCTTCTTCGTGATTAAAACTAAATGAAGTGATCAGATAAGAAAAAAATCCTTTTTCTCAAAATAATAGTTCAAATCCTATTTTAGAATATAATAAGATTCTAGATAAACCAATAAATTGAAAATTACGAAATTTTATCAACTAGGTATACTGTAGTCTTGCTACAATATAATTTAAATAGATTAAAGAATCTAGTGGAAAATTGTTTAGTGATTCTAATAAATATGCCGGAAAATGGATCGTTTTTTGAATGACTATTTGAAGAATTTCCTGCTTTTTGTTTGATTAACTGTGCATAAGTAATCGATTTATTGGATGGTTGTGTGTTATATTGCTGTAATGCAATGAGGAAGCATATCAGTGGCTGAATATTGTGGTATTATAAATCACAAAAACCATATTTATGCACAAACTTACACATAATATATCATTATATTAAACATTACTGTTATCTAAGTAGTTAGTTGAATTTCATTAAAACAATGTAATAGAGGTATTAACTAGTAACATGTTACATTGTTGTTGTTGTTTATTTCACATTGTCTTTGAACATTTCGGTTTTTTGTTTGTTTGTTTTCTCTACTGAATCGAATTGTCGTGATTATATTATATTGTTAATGAGGTTCTTAACACTTGCAAACCGACGACAACTTCTAAGAAGAATTAATTTTGAATCTACACGCAAACTAATCTATAAGAAAATATTCTTATATCATAATAATACAAATTCTTCATTCAAGATTTTCTAACTTAAAGTTTTCATTTAATTATGTATCGATTTCATCACTGAATGAATAGCGGTAACAGGTTGTAAAATTGATAGTAATTAACAGGTGTACACTGTTCTGTGATGGCTTTTGCTTGATATTGGGAGCAAGTTTTTATAGATCTACACACACACACACACACACACACACACATAAAAAAACATTTATATATACCTACATTTTGGAATTTATTACATGTTGCAACATTGACAAAGTCTGACTAGACTAAGCTATCAGTGGTATGCGATCAAACAAATTTATAATTTAGGAAGAGGAAGTATAGAATTAAAACATGTTTGATTTGGTTAGAATGAGCTAGATTTTTAATAAATCCGGTTTTGTAACATCTTATCAAATGAGCTGGCAGGTGAGCAAAATGTAAGGATTTTCAGCAGGACTTACAGAATCGATTTCACAAACATTCCATTGGAGTCATGGCGCTTATGCAAAATCAACAACACGACGCTTCTTTATTCATATATTTTATTAGGACAATAAGATTGAAATGTGTATATTTTTTCAATATTTGTAGAATTAATCTTCAATTAGAAGAGAATTTGTTTCTTTTTGCTTCCAACTTCTTTAACAATTTCACTGACTATCTTTCGATGCAACTCTTTAATATCCTGTTTGTAGTTATTGTTTATCGTTAATTGAACTTTTTTTATCAATCTAAATACTTTCATTTTCTTGTTTTTCCTATAGTCTCGTCTTTCATTCTATTATAGTTAGGTACATTTATTTCATTTTTGCATCTACCTTCATTTAACAACCATCATCACCGTAATAAATTACATGTTTAACTTGAAATATAAATAGAGGAATTAATGAAGACTTAATGAATATCTTAGCAAATCACTTTTCAAATTCTGTGTGAATTCATTTAATTAATTTCAATCTAAATAGTTGTTCATTTCTTTGTTGTAGCTATTATTACAGTTAGTTTTATTATAATATAATTGAATTTACTTGTAACAATTTAACTAATTCTCACGATTTTACATCTAGATTTTCTAAAATCAAATATTTACCTTGATCGATTTCTTTAAAAGTTATTTAGTTTAATAATGAAACACCCATAATACACAAAGTGAAATCTTTTGTTTAATAAAATTCGTGATAAATATCCCTCTATCTGCCTGTCTATATCTTTCTAATAATTTGTGGTATAGGTTTACCTTTCAATTTATTTAATTTTTCTTTTATAGAAGAAAGGTTGATATAGGTATTGAAAAATCCAATAACGATATATGAACAATTAACAATTGAAGTTCTTGAAATATTTGAAACGAACATATAATATACATTGTATAGGTACCTATATACATATAGGTATGATTCAAAATGAAATATTATGCCGACTAATTATTCAACGTATGCCATTGTCAAATGTGACATGTATAAATAAATAAAATTTCATGTACCGTTTTTAAACAATAATTCAAACAGTAGATTCGTGTGTCAATCAAAATTTTCATCAACATTACTCAGCATTGTAATTATTAATAACTATCTACATATAGACATAAATTTTTCATATTGCAAATATTACCTATAGGTACCTACTTATAAGCAAATAAGCAAGTACAAAAAGAAACACAAAACAATATCTAATTTTGGCCGGTCCCATTTTGCTTAAAAATACTAATAGAATTACAAGAATTAAACAATCATTCTGTATAATAAGTTTGGTTTTTTCCTCTCGTTGTTGTTAATGATGATGATGAAGGAGCAAAGAAACCGATTTTTGTTTAATACAATTATTTTTTTTGTGATACATAAGTACAACAATGGATCATTTGCAAACATAATATGATCGTCCTTGTTCTAATAATGCAGGACCAATGCCATCACGATTGTAATCTCTTCTTTTAAAAAGGAGATGTTGTCATTATTATTGAATTACATTTCTACAATAATCAATCAATGTAACTGACCTGATATTACATACTACGGTATTGTTGTAAATGATCTTTCGTAAAAAAAATCGTGCCTTATATAAAATAAACATATTAAAATATCAAGATGAGAGGAGAACGTTTATATGTATGTGTTGCAATCTTTTGTAGAATTCTGAACCACTGGTAAATTATATTAAATCGAAACGAAATAATAATAATGGGAGAAAATTGCAGTTTTCTTAACTAAAATATATTGTACTGCTTGAAGCAAAATGTTTTTTTCTTAGCATTAATGAATATGTATTCCACAAAAAAAATTGAGACTTTCAAGAACTTGTTTTAAATAAAATTACGGGTTTAACTTGTACATATAACTTGATAATGTGGCGAAGATGCAAAGATTTGTGGGTTTATAACTGTTTTGTATTTAAGAAAAATTGGTAATAATTTTCACTTTTATGAAATCTTTAAAAATTAAATAATATTTGAAACGTTTATCTTGACAGATCATGCACCGAAATATTTGCCCATCAAATTCAATTTTAATTAAACAGAATTTTTAATGTAAGTGACACTTCCCAGACAGATGTACATATGTGCTGGAATCTTGTAACTTATATTAATATGAACATAAGTGATTAAATTTACATAGAAATTTATATATTTTTCTTTTTAACATAAAGTAAAACACTATCACTAATTTTATTTTTGATTTAAATCTATAAAAAAGTCAAAAGTTACTTTTCATCATAACGCATCCAGCCTGAAAAAGTCAATAATAAAACTGGCAACTATTTGCATAATTCATTTTAAATCTTTATATTAAGCTTAAATTATGATTATGATAAACATTTTTTTCGCATTCGAAATTATTAAATAAACATTGAATAAATTTCCAACTTAAGTATTATTGCTAATGGATTTTACAATATTTGTGACAGGTAATTAAGTTGAGAAGAATGATTTTATGAAGCGCATAAGCTCAATACAAGCTATACTAATTGTAAGTATATTCGTGAATTTTCGATCGAAAAATTACGGTTTGAGTTTCAGGTTAAATTAGACAATTTAATGTCTTTCTGTCAGTTTTTTTTTTGTTATTATTAATTGTTTCCTAGCCCCCAGTAGTGCCTACTGATATTTTAGAATTTCTTTAAAATCTCGTTCTAACCTAATTTCCAGTTTCATAATAGTTCTACTAGGTATATAATTTATTTTTTTATTTCTATTTTTTATTAATAATCACAGAAGACTATAAATCTACTATTACGAAAAAATCCGGCCATTCAGTAAATCATGCAACTATAACGAGACTGGCTGAATAATTTTCTAAAATCTCTCTCAATCAATGGAAAAACTGAAAAATAGATTATTTTAAATATTGCTAACAATAAAATCTAATACAGGACGTACGTAATTTCATGACCGAAAGTATGAAATTCCAGTAATACTCGTTCTTTCATGAGAAATTTCAGTAAATTCAATTTTTTCTTAGAAGGTTAAATTTGAATAAACATATGGATATGTGCAATAAAAAAAATTAAGAATGGACGCCTGTAAATATATCAATGATAATAATAGATAATAAATCTATTTTTAATAAAATCAGAGTTGGTGAATTGACAATAATAATGTACAGCTTTCACAAAACAACAGCTATCTTGATCATTTCATAAAAATATTGACGAATGACATTATAATATAATGCAGAATAATCTTAATTTTATATGAATTCTATGAAATTAGATAACAAAGGACCTTTTGTAATAATTATAGTCAAGGGCGGAATGTATTCGTAATCCATTACGAATACCAACAATAGAAAATCTAACATTTCAGAGAGCTTTACGAATGACTGTTATCATTAAAAAATATCGTGACTGCCACCGAAATGTGAAATTCCTATAAAATTATGTAAACAATGTGAATAGGCGTCAATTAGATTGATAGTAAAAGGATAGCGACTGACTGGATCTTGACTTGCATATTATATGCATATACATATGTACACATATGTGTGTTATGTATTTAATATAGGAGTATTATGTAGGTGTAAACCTTGGCCTTTGTACATACCTATATTCAAACATACATATAGGTACATATTATATAGAGAAACTGACCATTATAGAATGTCAAGTAGTTAGAAAAAAACCAAACGGTAGCAAATTATTTCAAATTAACAACCGATTAAGTCTAATTTTCCCCTTTTCTTTCTCCTCACTTGATTTGAATAGAATTATCATTATTAATATTATTAAGATTCTTATAGGTAAGTGTTGATTAAGAGCATTCTAACAAAATGATTTACTGCCTCTTTAATAATTTCAATGTGATGGCGGTGTAATTAAAAGAACGTTTTACAGTGAATTTAACCACAATAAGTTGATATTTAAATAGAATTGTATTGTTCTTTTCTCCTATTTCCCTAAAAGCTTCGATCTATATCTACGACACAACAACAAGAAAGCTATTAATTAGTCTGCATTTTTCAATCGACTTTCTATTGACCTCGAGGAATTTACTGTTTCAAAAAAAAAAAAAATTGTACTCGTAATAGTTAATTGTTGTGGCCAATTTTTAATCAAAAACTATCAATCTCACTAATAGTATTCGTTTATAAATAAATTCAAAGTAATTGAACCGCATTTAAAACAGAACCTTTCTATTTCCAAAGTCACTGTCAAAGTCGTCTAACTAACATTCGTTTTTTTTTTTGCAAGAAGGAAGAAAAACAACAACAACAACAATAATAAACAATTTCAATCATTTTATTATGAATTTTGGACAAGTCGAGGAAAAAAAAATTTTGTGTTCAAACTTTCTATCATTATTATCATTGTTGTTTCGCTTGATCTGACGTAAGTCCTTGTTGTTGATCTTGTCGTTGTTGTTGTTACATACATCAGTCTTTTATAATAATAAATATTTGTATTAATTCGAACATGTTCAGATTCAATACAATCATTTTGTGAAATCTTGCGAGACTTACTAGGTATTTCGAAATTTTTCTGATTGAAAATTATTACATTTTATCGTATCCGATATTAACTAACTATACATAATATACAATAAAATTCAGCATGAAGTTTTGCCATGAACTTTTACACTTCGCTTATTCCTTGCTTAAGTTCGATTTAGTTGTGCAACAACGTATTTATAAGGCAATATAGATGTTATCAATTCATTGTAGTTAGTATGAATGTATTATAATGTACCTATAGTAGAAGAAAGCCTGAAGCATACCAAATCTATTTCGTGTCAATTATACTTCAATATTATGTACAGTTAATTGCATGCATATTCGTTTCAATATTCTCTTCATTCTTGTGAGATTCGGTTGACAATTTTCATTTAGAAAAAAAAAACATTTCAAAAATATGACTACAAACATATTATTCTATGATATTATGATAGGAATGATGTTATCCAATATCAACTACCGACATTGAACATGCACTTTACTGTTCAACATATCAAAACCATTTACGGTTCCTTCACCTCGACCACTGCCTGAATTTAAACAACCTTTTATTATTGTGGCTTATAAGTAATGCCGATCAAGGATGAAGAAGGCACATTGTGAAATTTACGTGCGTTTTAAAATGCGTCGTAAACAAGGATGGCAATTTTTTTCGTGCTTCGTGTTTTTTTTCTTTTAAATTCAAACAGCAAACAGGACCGCCAACAAAGTTCAAAATTATCCGGACAATGGCCAAACAGAAAATACCTCTAGGATGTTTTTCATTTATTATTGTTAAGTAAGTGTGAATTGTTGATCTAGCTATGTATCAGGGAGTATGTGTCAATAATTAACGGAAATACATTTTGAAGAAATGAAAAATAGTAGAAAAAAAAACATTTAAGCATTAAAAACACATTAACAGTAAAGGTTTCTGATGGCGCGGTTGTTGAAAACTTCGAGAATAATAATCAAGATTTTAAAAAATAATAATAATCGTATGATAAACCGTTGATTATTAAACCATTAAAATTCTAACAGATTAATAACTTAGCAAATATTATAGTTGCGCTCAAGCTTGTATTCTGGAAGGACAACTATAGTTTTATAACAGAGAATTCTGATATTTGTTTATTTTATCAACTGAAACGATCAAATAATATTCCAAGATTTTTGATTTTTTTGGAATTCCATTTTTATATGTGGAATAGAAAAAGTTTCTATTTCGAATAGGTACTAAAAAAACTACACAGAAATCTACTAGTTTGCATAAGGAAGCAAGTTTCTTACTAAAAACCACCCATTGTGAGTGCATATTCTATTGACATTATATACCTATTGCATATGGCATTATTCATTAGTTATACTAATAATTCGAATTATCACAGATATAGAAAGTGCTATCGCTTGTTTCTATTCTGTATCTTTCCTGTAAAGTATAAATTCACCTTGAAAATTTTTCATTTTTATTGACATATGTATCTTTCTCTATCACTATTTCTAACTCTTTCTTTTGCAATATCTATATTCACATTCTAAGATACTATTATTGACAATTTTTTCCATATATTTTTGTTAGCTAATTTTGAAATATGTATCTATAATCTAATCGTATGCAAATAATTGACATAACATCAATGTGAATCACCGTCTTATCAGAGATTTTTTCCAAATTTTCTTTGTAAATATTGTCTTTTGTCGTTAAATTTTTTTATTTTAATTTATGAAGTGAAAAAGAGTTTTCTTGATATTTTCGACGATAAATCATTGTCGATTACAAAAGTAATTTCAATTTATAATTGATGATTACAACGGACGTTGTCTATTTAAGGATCTCCTCCAACTCCCAAAAGGATTTCTTCGTTAATGTTATAGTAGTAGGTGATACTTCCCATTTGTTTCATGTCTAGTGGTCTTGGTGTTAGATAGATTTTTATTCCTTTTTGCAAATTTTTCATCTAGACTAACTATAGAGCTAATATGTGTGTGATATATCGCGTTCAGTATCTCCATTTCGTAATTATCTCTCCCATACGGTACTATATATGGTCTCAAAACTATTACAGTGAAACTGTACTTCCTCCAGGACTAAAGCAATTAAATTACATACACACATATGCAGGCGTCAATATATTGATAGTAGATTTATTGCTAACTACCATTAGTTGATAATGTTGTAAAGAATTTAGAAATTTGTAAATGGTTGAGTCGTTGCCGTAATTTGAAATCAATTAGTGATATGTATCCAAATACTCTTTATTCTCAGTTTGGATGGAATCTTTTAAACTATGTCTAGTATTATAGATACCCTACATGAATGTGTGTTTAGTTAATAATAAAAATGTGGTCTCCGGTCTGTTCGATGTATCAAGCAGAAATCATTTGATCGCTTTCACTATTCCGGTCTTTATAACGGTATACACAGGTCTAGAGCTTGAATCGCTTCAGGCCCTTAATCCGGACTGGAAAATACATCAAACGGTATATTGGAGCAGACGATGACACCTTTTCGCATTTACGAATTTCGAAAATGACGTAATCTACGTATAATCCACATAAAACAATTATTATTTAAATTAAATCTGCACACTTTAATTTTGGTTAATGAAGAGTTGAAACCAAAGAGTCACCAAAAAAGTACGTAGTGAAAGTAAGAAATATTAGTAACAATCATAAAAATGTCAGTCGACAAAATTTTGAAAATAGATAATTTCCATTAATTCTCATTATTTTTGAAAAATTGTCTCTTTATAAAGATTAATTGTCTCACGTAGTTTTTTATTTATTCATTTTTGGAATCATGTTCATGTTGTGTTTAATTTATAAACTTTCACATTTTGAGAAAAACCAAAATTTATTGATATTTGTGTTTTATAATTGATAAGGCTTGCAGTTGCAATTTTTATTGAATATACCTATACCTACCTATAAAGGTTATTGTACGAATTTGTTTATTCAATTAAAAATTCAACAACTAGAAACTTTTTTCTATATGATTGAATAGAAAGTCATGATAGGAAAAAATGTATGTATAACAACAAGCTTTCAGGCATCATATGTGTACCTACGTAATAAAAATATTGTCTCGAACTGGTTTATTTCTACGAAAGTGAAACTTAATTACAAAAGAGAATAACTTACCAAATGAATTTAGAACAAGATCTGTTGTCTCTTACATGGAATACATGTGGAGAGAAAAAATATTAAAAATATATTGAACTATATGTGCAAGAAGAAAACGTATAGCTATATGTACGAATGTGGTTTTTAAAAATTGCAAATATGTGACTTGCAAGTTTTTTCCCCCCTTGTAAATATTCCCAGATTAATTTTTATAACTTCGAAATAAATCCGGAATAAGCTTAATAAATATGTATGAATCGTCTATATAAAATAGCAAATCGATGGGAATCGTTGGCATGTTCACGCCATTGATAACTGTTGACTTATATTATTGCATCCATTTTATAAAACGGTACAAGTATCGCCTTTCAGATATATTGATTTCCTCCATGATTTCAATTTGTGCGGTTGTGTAGGCTGCCCTTCGGATCAACTACAAAACCATTTGAAAAGAGGAACTTATCCCACACGTTGTTATACCGATTTTTTTTCTTCTTACTATCCTTTTAATTCCTAATACAGTTTATAAGTTTCATGCTTCTTGACAGTCACCAGGAAGACAGCAAACAACTATGAAATCGTGTCTGAAATCCAGCAGTAAAACTAGCAGCATTTGAAATTTTTCATTTTCTCAACTCTTTAGCTTCCAAATGTCCATTTGAACAACACCACCAAAGGGCAGGTCATAAATAATTTCCGTCACGCACGTCAGTCGTGAAAATCAGGTGTGAGCAATACAAATTTATGGTTAGGTCTGTTGACAGGCGAGCAAAATAACGGTTGCAGGATAACCAAGTACATATAATAAATATAATACATAGGTATACTAGATCATACAACACACACGATGTGGACGAGGAGGAGAGAATACCGCCGCCGTCATACAGTCTTCCTTTCTTCATGAAAGTCACCATCGAGTAGTAAGTAGTCAAGCTTATATAGGAGAGAATCTTATATAGTCGGCTTTCCGCATTCCTATTACAACGGTATGCTGCTCTGTCCACTATTAATTTCAACTCTTATAACGAAACAAGTCGAAGAGAAAAGAAAAAGAAAGATGAAAATAAAAACATGGAGACGATCTCAGTTTCAGTTCCACATTCGCTCTACATTATAGAAACCTGCTTTTGAAAAATCATCGATAATTACCAGTATATGGGCAAGTAATCTTTGTTGGACAGGCCAGACGCTCCGGCAACGATATGTATTATATAGTTTCATATATGTAGTAGTAATAAATGAATGGTATACCGCTCATGGACGGCGACAGTCAATTTAACTGACAATGAGTGTACTATGTGGTTTTGAAGGCAACCGCCTTGATGAGCCTTTTAAGGATCAGTAGGTATACAACAGCCTCAGACAGGACTGGATTTATCAATACCCGAATTCGAGACTACCGTAGAAGTTTTACCCAAAATTTGTACCGATGATTCATTATCATTTTTTCCATAGGTGCTCCTGCATTAATCTGTTCGCTTGTTTAAATTCGATAAACTGGTGAATAATACCAGCAAAGGGAGAAATATTTGCAAAGAATGTAGTGATGAATAATAACAAGAGCGCTAAAGATGTTTGTTGAGGAATTTTCTTAAAAAACTAGATAGGTACATGGTAACATAAGATTGAAAATCGATAAAACTGATATGTAAACAAGAAAGATCTTGTGAAATACGAAATATGATTAGTTGCAATGATCCGGAAGCATATCAGTAGAATAATTTCAACAGAACCCAAAAAAATATATCAATAATCATCATAACAAAAGGTTACGCCATCTAAAATATCGATTTTATTATATTAACCCAGTTAAGATTTGATAATCTAGATATACCATTGCCCCTGTTATACCTATTACTGGATTATCTATCAAGCAATTTATTTCAATACTGAATTAAACCATGTAACCTACCATTAGATGAAAATGAGCAATTTTGAAATGTGATTTCTCTATTCAAAATTTTACAGATAGAGAAATAGGTATACAAACAGTACAATTTCGTAATATAATTATTTCATAATATTATTCATATATATGTATTTAAATTTGATTAAGTTAAAAACTACCATCGATCAATTTCTGCAGTCAACAATTGCAATTAAGAATTGTTCTATATAGGTAATTTCTAATGATGAAATCAATTTTATTTTTTTGTTCATGTCTTGAATCCAATCAATGTCACATATCAAATCAAACTTGATTGTTTCTTTTTTTTTCTTAATGGAACTAACCAAATAGAATTATAACCTTTTCATTGAATACCTATATTCGTTTATTAATTTGTTCAATGAAAAGATACATAAGAGATAAAGAAAAATTTTGACAAGATTTCCAAGATCCAATAATTATTTCAAATCTATACTGATGTTATAAAAAGGCATTAATACAACAAACTCGGTCACGAACAACACAGCAACAATTTTTTTTTATTTGTCATAGTACCTAATATCAATTAAATGTAATAGTTATACAAAGGAATCGTGAATGTTGAATGTATAGGTAGTTACGAAATTTTCTACATTGTAGATTAGTTTTGTGTTGTTGTATATAATCCTGAAATTACACAGCTTTCGATTAACATTAGATTTATACGTGATGAATTAACAAAAGAATTGCCAGATTTTTTTTTTCGAAATTGTTCCAATTTATTACTAAAAACTCAAAAATAGATAATTTATAATAACACGAGAAAAAAAAAACAAGTTATAACATTATAATTAGAAACGCCCAATTTTTCATTAATTAACAATAAAATTTCATCGTGTGCTTAAGAATCATAATTAATAAAAAAAAAACTCGACTGAAATCAAATAAAATTAATGGAGCAAGTTAGAAATGACTTGACAAATTTCGTAACCATCATTTAAAAGCTTATAGTAGAAAATCGTATACCTACATATAGATAGGCCGTTTTAAGAAAAACCAACCGGCGCATATTGTAGGCGTGTTCCATACATTTCGGCCAATAGAATTTCGATATTTGCAGCGCGGCCTCGTTTCAGTCCCTCTGCGCATTCGATGGTTGGTTTTTCTTAAATCGGTCTATCTATACATATATACCTTGGAATAATTAATTGAGTTATAATTAATTGTTGTCCTGAAATATGATTAGATGAATTTTTTCATTAATAAAAATATTTACTATCTACTGAAATGTCAGATAAAATTCTATGAAATAAGAATACTCAAGGTGTCAAGTCAAGCATAAACAAACTCGTAATGTAAAATTTCAGTTGGAAGCTATTACTATAATTAATAAAAAAAAAAATTAATCAATATAGAAAAAAATGTTGTTAGAAATGTCATGATGAATATTTATTATTGCTAAAATCGTTTTTTTTTTTTGGCACGGTAGTAATTTAAGTCGACTTAATTGAACCACAGAGAATTTCAAATAAGATAAGAAACTTTTCAATAATCTTACCTTAGATAATGCAAATCAGGTTTTTTTGTTTTACTATTATTATCATCTGTATTGCACAAAAGGCGTGGTTATACTGTTAATTCTATTCGTTACATATTAGTTTGGCTACATAAATATCGTTTTTCAGAAAAACACCGATAAGTAAAATAAACGAAAATTCTACAAACCTGTTCAATATTTACACGTAAAACATATTCGAAGGAGAAAAAAAAGGAATTTTCACTGATAAGATGGTGATTTACCACAGTATCGTACAGGTGAGATGGTATACTTTCACTGATATCAAAGCAAATTGCTATTGCAAACAATCATCATAAAAAATTTGAGCTTTATTTGACCGAAACAAAACTATAATCCCATTTATCTTAATTATTGAGTAATTACTGAGTCTGACAATTGGAGTCTTGTATGAAGTTTTTTTTCTCACCAAAAAAAAAGGAAAATTGAAAAATAGGTACTTGAAAGAACACCAATTGTCATTTTAGTTTTATCAGTTGACACAATTTAGAGAGTGTAGGAACTTTCGTGGCCATAAATTGCAACTTCAAGGTTTTTATTAACTATATTAAGAAGAAATTGTACCACAATAAATTTAATTTAGTTAATCAAACAATCAATAGTTTCCTCGTTATAGTCTTCCTGATTAAATTGTTTGATTTTATTTCTTAACAATTTAATATATATCCTTGAATTTTTGCAAAATTTTTAGTGGAAATTTATTATTTTCCTTCATTCAAACAAAAAAGAACTCAAAAGACGATGCAATAAGTTGTATCTATTGCGTATGTAAATCGATGTGCTAATAATATCACTTCACGACTTTATAATAAATATACAAAGCCAGTAAGCAAACTGATTATGAAACTAGATTGATTCGTGATAAGTTCAGTAGCTATATAGAAATTATATATTTGTATATGTTTGTATAAGTACGTGTGTACGTATGTGTATGTGTATATTTTGATAATGTGAAATCTGCCCAGTTTCCGGATCCTTAGGCGGACGACCTACTTGTTTTACTTATATTTACACGAAATTATTCGGCCGGTTTTCGTTCTTCGATTATATTATGCGCCAATTAGTCGAAGAAAATATAAAATAAAAAAAAATCCTATTTGAGATAAAATGTATACGACAGATAAACGAATTGGAATTTTCAAAGACTAGACATGTTCACATGGAACTTGTGAAATTTTGACCTAATTTCATTATACACGTATTTCCCAATTAACTCACTTTATTAAAGGATTTAAGAATACCTTTTGCTAATCATTGCTGAATTCATGTCTCAAATTACATTTTCTGTCAGTATTTATTATTGTTTCTTTTAAAAATCTGATTGCACTCAACGTTCTAGTCACGTAACTGATTTGTTGCATCCTACCCCACTAAAGGGGTTGTCCTGAAAAACCATTCAATTACAGAAAGAAGACAACTTTTTATATCCATACTCTTTTTTTATATAAAATTTCAACTTCTCTAACTATTGATACAGATCCAATTAATAACGCCAACTCGTATATTCTCTTTTGGTAAGATAATTAGTCAAAATCGAAAATTAATTCAGAAAGGATATGATAATAAATCAAACATACATACCTATATAAAATATATGATAAGAGATTGGTGAAAAATGACGAAAATTAATAAACTTCAAACTACGACAAAAAATTAAGTGTAGAAAGTTGGAATAAATTTATCATACATCTTCATTCTGTATCATATTTTTTCTTGCTTCTTATTATATTCGACTGATTAATATCCCCCTCAAAAAAAAGTATGTTGCTTTGTTAATGTTTGAACAAAACTTGACAAGCTGCTAGTGTCACCGTAGACTTTGAGTTTCTTCTCAATAACCAGACAGACGACGACATGGTCAGGATTGTTTGTTGTCCATTGGTCGCCTGCCTAGTCCAGTCAATATTAATATTTCAATTCTCAATGGAAATATGCACACAATGGAATCAAAACGCCTACAAAAATTATTGTGCGAACGAGCTGTAACATGCACTCGTCTGTCTACACCTACGTCTCACATCTCACATATTAAGTACCTATAAACTATCAAGCTCATACCCCATGATCTGGACGATTCTATAAGGGTTTGATATTAGTTTCTTTTAATAATTTATCGTCTTGTGTTATTATTATTATTATAATTCCAGTTCCGTTCTCGACCACCACTCTATTCGATCTTGTACATTTCTAAAGGCTGTCACGTGTTAATATCAAACATACAACAAATGATTTATGAATTGATTGTGTTCTCATATATGTAGTTTTTGGTTTGTTAAAGGTATGTTAAGTTTGTTGTTAAGCATTAACACACACACAAAAAAAAGGAAAATCCCGAGTCGACTGACTATATCTTATCAATGGAGACGATATAGTTCCGTGCTTTTTCTCTCTAGACTGGATTGTTGTTTGAGTTTAAATTGAATTTACGATGACTGATCATTGAATAAATTCGTAGTAATATAGACAGCTCCGTTCCTCTTTTTATACATATTTAGAAAAGTCTTAAAACTTGACTATTGTTGACGTGTTGGTGTGCTTGTGATTTAAAGATACAGTCGAAGCTTCAATTTGAACTCTTAATATAATGACAACAACAACAACATTATTGTAAATTTAAATTTATTCATAGGCAATTTTTATTAAATTTAATATTTTCTTCCGCTAATAGCCTAAGCACGTGGGCTTCATTATTGTTACACTACGTACACTTATAATAATACTATTTGAATTTATTGGATCGACATATTGTTATCCTTGGATCGGATTAACAAATAACAACAAATTTCATTATTGTCAATATTTAATGGAAATTCAATGTTTATTCGGATTGTGAGTCAGAAATTGTAATATTTTTCTACAAAACAGAAAATATTTAAAAAAATGTATTAGAACACATTTACATCATTTATCTTGTATAAACTTTAAACACAATTATTTGACTTAGGATGATACCTTTATCGGATATAGCAAATTTTTTCCTTATTTTTTGTTTCCCTATTGATGTGTCAACCTATATATTTTTTTGACGAAAAACGAGACATAGACATGAAAAATTATCCTCCAATTTCCTGAAAATCTATATTGCTCGATTTTTATCGTACAAAGTGGTAGAGGTTGTGCTCGTTTTTTTTTCTTTCAAGTTTCTTGCAATCCCCTCATTAGATTGATCTGCTTGGAAATCAAACACGATTCACCTTGAACTATCGATTTATCCATCTAAATATCGAATAATATCGGCAATTTCTTCAAGGTTTTAATAAAAGTTTTCGCAATCAGTGTCTCATATGACAAGGAATCGGAGAAATAGAGCTTCAGTAATAAAACTTTTATTATATGTACCTATGTGTTTATACCTAATTATTGACAGAACTGTTAGTTTCCGGTGTAGTCCTTCTATTCTATCTTACGGTGTGGACATGGGATGTTAGTATAAACTTTGTATGCTAATTATACATATGCCATGTCATGTATTTGGATGTTGTTCTGGCCATTGGTTTGTATTAAAATCGTGTTCTATTGTTTTAAAATAAATTATATTCCTTGCCTTGTTCTAATGTGGGTGTTTATAAACTCATTGTAACATGGACCAGAATTCTATTAAAATCACAAATGAAAGTAAGGAAACAAAAAAATCCAACAGAACACTAATGCGCCGACAAAATACATAGAAAAATAACACTGAGTGATAAAGCAATATTTACAATTAAATAAAATTTAAATGAAGTCAAACAACCCAACAACAACAAGACGTAACATTAAAGGGATCTTGAGATTTCATCTATTACGAAATATTTAACAAGTTATTGTACCTTTGATAGACATTCATGAAACTTTTTCTAATTTTGCAGTTTCCCCTTTCTAGTACCTAATACATTAGCTTTTAGATATTTATATGTACCTACCATGATGACGAAATGAGGATATTACAGGAATAAATACTGATTTTTGTGTTTTTACCTACAATATGAGCTTTTTTCCGAGGTTTTCGACCTGTCAGATGAATAATCATCCAAATTGTAACAAATTTCGAACTTCGAAAGTGATGAGACCCCCTGTCGTGTCCAATTTGTGTTTTTTCCAATTTGAAATGAAAAACACGAGTTTACAAAATCAATAATACAGGACTTTCAAATATTCTGTCATTTGATTTAACCTATAACATCATCATCATCATCAACAACAATAAGAACAACAAACGAACAACAATGGAAACACAGGTATTATAAGAGGAGATTGGGAGGCTTGTCCGGCAATTCTGTTAACATTACAAAATCGTACACAAATATTTATAATAATTGAAAATGAAAGTACATAAATACTATATAAAACATGACATCTCTGATGCAGCTATTTTAAATGTCAAAACTGTAACACTAATAATTATGTTGCGACACCTGTTTAAGGCTGTTATGGATCACTACAGACAAACCAATTAAATAAAACACTGTAAAACATGTGACACGCATAACAAAGAAGCTCGATTTCCTTGGAATTTTTCGAAAAAACGACACAACTAACAGAACTACTATATGTATGATATACCTAAGATATTTCAAACTATAATTTTTTTTAAACCCTATTTTTCCTAAAAACCGAAAAAGAAATTGTTGCAACCTTGGCAATATACTAGGTATAGGTATACTTCCTGAAAATACCACAACAAAAATCTTTAATGAAATAACTGTTGTGGTTGGTTGAATCAAAAATAATTTCTCTGTTAACCTTTCGCTGAGTTTTATAACCTTGTTTAGCGGTAAGTCATGTTCTTGTTCACCAAGAGTTGTACATTTTTGAGCGACCTTATGACAAAAAGAGCCCCCAAAGCACACTCTCTCTCTTCGTATACACATATTATACATAAATATCATATTAAATCAAACTCAATCATGCGATATTAATAAACGTGTTAGAGAATTCAACCTTGTTTTCGATTAAATTCCGTTATTTCATCATTGTTGTGGTTAGCTTTGTTTGGATTTTATGTAAAAAAGAGCATTTTCTTCAGCATAAAAAGAAAGCTCTTTCCGTCAAAAAAAAGAGACACAAACCTTTATTGATTCGATGGTACTTTAAGTGTCTGATAATTTACCTGAAACAGAAACAAATACTAAAATTAATATTTAACACTTTAGAAATGACTATAGAAAACCACCCACTGATATAATTATCAATTATTACTCCCTATTTTTCTCCTTTAATCCACAAGGAAAGATAAATGATAGTAATAGTAATGATAATTTATAGGACATGTGATATTTGAAATTACAACCAAATCCTTCCACAAATTAACTCTATTAATTTGTTATACAAATTACATGACAATATTGCGAATAATAATACTGACTTTTCCAATGAAATCAATTATATTTTTGTTAAAATTTATTTAAATTGCGACCTAATTTTATATCAATAATTCGACCCTGATAAATTCCATATAAACTATTAATAAATTTATTTATGGTGGAAAAGAAAAAACACGAAACAGAACGTATACATATAACAACAATTATTTTAAAATGTTTTATTAAATATTACTTGAAGCAATTTGCATATAATAAAACGTGATTGTAGGACATACATACATACATAGTTATATCTACAATGTTGAAGTTTAAAATAATTAAAACGAGACGAGCAATATTTCATTATACATTCAGTAATTTACAGTTGTAATCTTGATTACAATTACAAAATATGGCCAACATTTACCACGTCCTCCTACACGACGTTTTCAGGAAATAATAGTAATAATAATAGTGATAATAACAATAACAATACAACATCTTAAGACAATATAAATTGCACCTTTGTCTGTATTTTGTAATATACTTTAAATTTCCAGTCTCGACCAATTATCGAAATATCATGCCATCATCCAAAAAAAAACGAAACTTTTCTCCTTCAATGATTAAACTGAAAGCATTAGTTTTATTTAATTGAGAACAGTTGGTTGTTGAAAGCGAATCCTTAAAGGATATATGTATAAGGATATGTAATGAAGAGGAAGGCAAAAATTGCAGCTTGTGTATTGTGTGACCTAATAGCCACAAAGATCGACTTTCACGTTGTTGTTCTTGTTGTTGTTAAATATTATTGCAAAAACCCCATACTGGTTCAATTATTAATGAAATAAGTCAATGTTGGCATGTCGTGTCCAACAGACATGTTCGCAGACATACGTAATACAACACCATGTCAATACCAGCCATCGTTCCGTGTGTGTGTGTATACTGTACTTTAACACAGTACCTACATTGGTAATTTGATACGCGACAACCGCCAATTACATTAATGAAATTACCCCACACATACATATACATATCGTTTATTTGATAATACACACATTATACATACATACTCAAAGATATTAGGCTAGGTTTTATTGTTTTGCGCGTATTTTCTTTCCATTAAATTGTGACCAAGCTTTAAGATAAATCAAGTAAAGTAATTGTAAAGGAAAAAAAGTCTCAATATTAACTGTTGTTGTTCGTATTATAGGTGTGAAACTGTGAATAAGATTGTTGTCTTGATCTATTGCAGAAATACCAGTGGGCGGTTAAACAAAAATCATTTGAAGAAAGTTGCAACAATGCAAGAATTATGAAATTACGAAACTCGATGGGATTTATCATTTTTTATTAATATATTGTAGGTATTATATATAACCTACCGACCAACTAATCAACCAACCAACCCATTTCAAAGCATCGTGGGTTGATCAATTTTGCAGAATTTTGTGTAATTTCATATCATTTTGATTAATTGTTTTCAGCCGGATAATGTTATTTCACATCTATGTTAGGTATTATTTCATTATTAACTAATAATAATAATATAAATGATGAAAATATATGTTTAACGTTTTCTCATGAAACGATAAATCTTTTACTGAAATAAAAATT
>JAZBHA010000461.1:16028-64897 GCA_037464855.1 Iselma pallidipennis | reverse complement strand
CTAGTCGTTTACAAAATGACTAGGCATTTTATAAAACGACTAATTTTACAATTCGCCTACGACAGATATACATTTTTCATAATTTGAATGAATTACAAGAATTAATGCCTATAACTATAGGTGCAGCTGAAACTTTGATTCTATCTTTGTGAAGTATTTAGTTGAAAAACACGTTAATCAATACGATGATAAATATGTGTGTGGTATCGGAAACAGGGGGCGGAGTTACTTCCCGTGTCGACATCAAAATTTATATTTCCCAATTCTTAGTAATACGCCTAGATATTTTGATAAACTTAAATAAATACGAGACTTTATAATAAAAATCTTGTCAATCTTATCAATCGTATTTGAGGAAATTGTATGTCCCATTGATCTGTTATCGAGAAAAATATTAGCTGCCATCATTGATAAAGTTACAAAAATTCTTTTTTCCGCAAAAAGACAAATTTGAATTTTTTCAACACCTTATAGGTAATAGGTAGTCGTTGTTGTTGGTCAAAAAATGCGTCAGTTGTCGTTACGACGCCGTATTTTTTATTTGGTTGTGCCAAATATTCCAAAAAAAAATCATTGAAAACTAGTCATCATAAGATTTGTGAATAAACGGAATTTCTATGGAAGTCCTTCATTTTAATTCGTCGAAACCTGCATCTCCCCACCATACTTAACTTTACAACTACGCGCTTTCGTAAAGCGCGCTTGCCATTCACCATTGCAAATTTTATTGATGGTGATTCGTGGATGAGTAAAAAATACGAGAGGCAGGGGACGCCGCCATTTTGTCGGCGTTTTGCGTAATGCTAAAAAAACAACTTATTTATTATTATTGTTTAAAGAGAAACTTATCAGATTCGATTACAGACAGATATCACAATTTCAAATCAGTTATTTAATTATATACCTAATTGATATTTTTTATTGTTTCCTTTTTGTTTAAACGGTTTCTCTTCTACTTATTTCCCCTTTATATTCGCACTGAATTGACTCATATACAAGTTAATTGATAGGTAGGTTTTTCGTTTTTCTGTTACTCATTGTTGATTGTAAATAAAATAAAAAAACAAGATTTAATGTAGAGACAATATAATCCTACTTCCGGACTGGTAGGATATCATTGTGATAGTTTCGGCAATAGCTTAATAAAGGGTAGTTTAGTATAGATACGAATAATAGAGCCATTCAACGAAATCAAAAAAACACAACAAATTGGTCGCTTTTGATTATATTATTATTAGTAATGCAGGTTTGGGGAACATATTCGAAATATAAGAAGCTTGAACAAATCAAAGAGGGAAGATCTGTGTAGGCAACTAGCCCTTTAACTCCTTATTTCTTCCCCTATTAGTTCCACTTGTTCTCCTCCTGTAACAAACACGTAATTATAGTGCAAAATTGACGAGAAATTCTAATTGTAATTTTAGAAATGTTCTCAAATTTCTGCAATTTTTTTGTAAATTAAGTATCACTTTTTCTATTTTTATGGGTATTTGGAAATATTTTATGATCCGAAATGATATATTCGCGGTGGCGGCGATGGATGATTATAGAAAACGCCCGCCCAAATCATAGTTACGAAGGCCGGCTTTCAAGGGGCTGCTTTTCAGATAAATCATCAAGTATTTTGAGATTGGGGGTCTATACTATAATACAATGTGCGTCTGTAGCTTTATACATGTGTGTGTATGTGTGTGTATTTTTGTGATGGGGTGGGGGAGTTTCTCAGATTAGTGCGTGGTCCTCGTGCCGGCCGGGTAGCTCTACTCTAGGGTGATAGGCGTTAGATTGTCATGCCCCTGTAGGAAATACCCAAAAGCTGGTGTATTTTATTCTCCCTTTTTTTTACCTGTTTTTGAGTCAACACAGTGCTGTTTCATTTTTCTACCAGTTCACTCAAACTATACGGTCCTGTTTTTATTGTAATTTTAGTGACTATTGTGTTATGTGATAGAATATTTGAATTACAGAGGAAAGAATTAAAACAACGAGGTTAACTTTAAAATCGTTCGTGTTTGTGTATTATTTTTGTACAAACTTTCATCAGTTTTGTTTAAATTCTCGTAAATTATCGAATTTACTGGACAGGTAAGCTATCGAAGATGTTCCTATGCTGTTTAATAAGTTTTAGCAATTTTAGGTTCCTATGACTGTAACTGTAGATGAAGACAATATTGTGGAAATGGCACATCCACAAGCCGACCACGGTTAGTACACTCAATGCTTCTTATTCAAGTATTTAAATGAAAATTCAAATATTTTGATGATTACAAGGTGGTGCAAGAAGTGTTCAAATATAGATTAAAATTCTAAATCTAAATTTTCTAATTAAGTTTGGCACGTTTACTGCCACGTTATTAGTTGGAGAACAGGGGTAGCGTAGGTGCAGCTAGGGCCCGGATTTAAAATTTAGTATTCCGGCCAGCGCACTAAATTACTAATGTGTTTGTTATGTTTTCGTTTCTTGCAAATTCATTCTTCAATTTCTGTTTTTTTTTTTTATTTGTTTGTTTATCGTGTATCTAACGCACCGGAAATAACTGAATTATGACAACATTTGCTACTATGAAGATAGAAAAAAGTCCATTAACACATAACACTACCATACCAAATGAAAATCTTTCAAAGGCCATTGATCTCTCCATCTCCGTCAGCATCAAAACAACAAAATTCCTTCAGCTCATACATTAGACACGAATACAATTCAAGGACGGCTGAAACGTCCTTGATATCTTTCTCTCTCTCTCGCGTTCATTAATGATTCTTATTTTAATTATAATAGAAAAAAAGACGGTGTTATTGCCATATTTATCATAAGCCAGTCAAATTGCAACTAATTCTAATACGGATCTGTATCATATGCACAAGTTCGCAGAAAAATTGATTTTTTTGGGGCAAAAATCAAATTTTTCTTCTATACTCCCTATTACCATCGAAAATATGATGTTATCTTAAACAGTGTTGCTTCCTTTTGGTTGTTTTGTTTTGGATAAATTAAGTTCCCCACTATACTACCGCATTCCTCTGTAAAGAATGCATTATGGTTGTTTAAAAGTCACTGAGAAAATATAGTTATAATAAGAACTGCAACTGAATATTTGTTGGACTTCAATAGAATCCTCTAGTGTTGTGCTGTGTTATTTGTTCCGATTGCATTATTTTTTTTCCTTAATCATCGAATTTCTCATAAAAATATGAATAATAAAACCGATAATATTTGGTGTTGTTTTGAATGAAATAGTTATGATAAAATTGTCACGAATTTAGTGTTGATTTGACCTGAAAATAACTGGAATTTGGGGTCAATTGTTCATTACAGGGTAATCACAGAACTCTTTATTTTGTGATAGTAACTTTGGAAAATTATTATCTAAAGAAAAAAGATTTCATTTTGTAATTGGCTTAAAAAATAATAATTGAATCAAAAAAATAACTGGAATTTTAGCAAATATTTATAATTAATACAAATCAGTAAATAGGTAGATAAATGTAATTATTTGGGCCGCTTTATCAGGTGTTCCAAATTACTTCAGATCAAAGTAAACAAGAGACTGATTACGAGAGTGTAGCGTATCGATTATACCGATAATCAATATTTAGGTATAATGTCTTTATGTTTGAAAACTACTATAATTTTGCGAAAAGAGCTTTAATTAAATACCCAAATAATTAATTAATTATCTATTATTATTTCTTACACTGTTGTGCTGATGTACATTTATCCTAATTGAAATATAAAACAAGTGTCACTCTTATTAAAATACATATTGGACTACTACTATCTACTTATAGGTAAAGGGTAAAGTTTTGCTCTTTAATGGAATGACTTATAAGTCATAAATCTGGACATATTGCTAAAAAAAGGAAGGCGAACTATTGATAACAGAGCGTGTAATAAAGAATAATGTTGGTCCCTTTCCCTTATCCAGAAACAATAGCCAACACAGATGTTTTCAAATATTACAGGGCCTGTTATCAATAGTTTATCTTTCTTTTGTTGACGCCATATTTCAATATTTACGGCTTAAAAGTCATTCCACTAAATATTTTGCGAAACTAGACTTTGATTTTAAATAATTTGGAAGACCCTTTATAAGAGATAATAAGACTATCATTTCATCTAACCGGCACCTTCGTAACAAGAGAATATCGTAGATTTCTATATCGAAAAGACCCTTTAATTAATATGTAGTAAAAATCGTTTTTCGGGGAGGTTGTCTTATTTTTTCTTCTACCTATTATTTGATTATAGTGTTCATTGTTCGGTAAATCATCCAATTAAATATATCCCTAAATTGATCAACAATCATTTAATTTTCCCTTAAAAAGTTTAATTTTCCCGAAAAAAAATGTATTTTCCATTTAAAATCAAAGTTAAAAATTCCGAGTCTACGTATTATTTGGGTTCCTATCAGATTCTAAATGGAAAACTTGATTTCACAGAACGTTTTTAAGAAAATCGTTATAAAAATGTTTCGTAATTCTTGATTGAAATATTTTTCGAGTCTAAGGCACTCTAATTGTTTTTATAGATTAAATTCATTCAGTTTTTCGAGCATTCTAAATTTTTAGAAAAACTTTAATTTGTTACATTCCTGGGAAGATTCCTTTTGCTTGTAAGTGCTATAAACAGGTTAATGAAGAATAATTTCTCATAAATGAGTGATACCAATTATTATAAAAATGGTGACACAATTTTCAAACTTTCCCTCAAAATGTACAAAGTTCTAAAATTTCTGTTATTCTCAGTTTAATTTTATATCTACAATCTAAACAGAGATTCTTAGAGTAGGACTCTTCAACGTCAGTCAATCGGACAATAAACGGGACAGTTGACCCTGTAGAACATTTTGTCGAATTGTATTTTAGATAAAAATGTAAAATTTCCTCCTGTAATAACTTTGTGAATTGAAGTTTTTCCTTTAATATGAGAAAATGTCAAATTTCTATTTTTTCCACTCAGTTTGCTAAAGCTTTCGACATCCTTTCAGACTATAGATAGAAAATCCTTCTCAAAATATTTCATAATTTTTGACTGAGGTATTTTCCTTCAGCTGGAAATACTTTAATTGTTTTCATAATTTGAAATGTTTTCATTTATTTCAGTATTTCAAGTTACAGTAGTAAAACGTTGATACAATTCTTCATTCATTGTTGTTTTGTTAAAAACGTACGGAATTGCAAAAATTTCCATTATCAAATATGAAATACCTCAAGCTAAAACTTTTCCGCTTATCTCATAATCAACCCATAAATGCAGATCTTGATCCTGCAGAACTTCGTTGATCGTGCTTTTTGTTGTGCAGATACGTGATATTTCCTCTACTGTTGGAATATTTTAAATATTTTTTTTTAATATTTGAAAAAAATCGACGATGCTTGAATTTTTTAAAATTTGAATCAACTTTCATCTCTATCAACGATTCCCAATTGTTTAAAAAAAATTCAATTGCTCCATTAATAATCAGATACCTACAAAACATTAGACTATATTATCTTAGCTTTGTACTACCAAAGATAGCTTAATGAATGATAATTTCCCATAAAAACAATTAATTGCTATTATTGCTATTTTAATGATATACCTAATGATACCAAAATTTTTTTAGCAAATGTGTTTTTACTAAAATAATACAAAAATTGTATAATTTTTGGTTTACTTGCAATCAGATAAAATCCTTAAAACCACAGGTTTCTGACTTCGATTTGATTGTATAAACAAAAATTTATATCTCGTAGCACCGTTTAGTGATTCGCAATTTTGTTGGACGTTGTGCGGTGTTTCGTCATAAAAATTCCATTGAAAAATACAGTAGAGCTTAATTATACCAACATTCCAATTAACAGTAACTCAACTATTAGGTAAGAATTGATAATACGCAAATAACAATACAAAAAATCGAATATATATGATGATTCTGATAGTTAATATGCAATGGAGATGAACTTGGTAATATCATATGGGCAAGTGGACCATTGTTTCTGAAGAAAACGGAGTTGAACGCATTTTTAATGGCGACTACTAATAAATAACTAATAAAATGACGGTATTAGTCGAAGTATTTTCCTCCAACTAGTCCTAAATTATCAATTAATTCAGAATCACAGTGTACAACACTGGACTTCTATTCTTCTCAGTTCACTATCCCATTTATCTCACATTAAAGCTCTTGGGCTTTTTTCAACAAATAAATGATTTTTTTTCCTGTAGATCTTTTCCGAAAACTATGTTATTTACGAGTACTGCTGTTCGAAAGCTCTGAAAATCCGTTTTAAAATTATGTTACAATTTTTGACTGAAAATATTAGAATTTGAAGAATTCTTAATTGTCGTATTCTTGATTCGTATTTGATTTCAAAGGAAAATTATTTAAATAACCATTGTGCTCGTTATCTATTTCAGTAGGAAATTATTAATTAGTTAAAATAGAATATGAATTTCCAGAATTTCTTTTTTTCTTAATCCAATTTTTCATTTATAATCAAAGATAAAATAATGGAAATGGGAAATGAGCTCCTTCAAATCTGATCTTTTTACCTCTATCGGCAAAAATATGTATTTTTGAAAAAATGTATACAAATTTTGTCCTTCTCATTGTCAGTCGAATTACTTACTTTAATAGTGGTAGCATGATTTTTCAGCCAAAGTGTTTTGCTTAAAAATCTATAATTTCATTTCTTCTTAATCAACATTTTTATTTATTTGCGAGTCCTTCAAACTACAGCTCTTGAGCTCCTCCCAGGCTACAACAGAAAATTGAGTCTTATGGAACTTTCTTTTTTTAAGCCTGAAATCATTTTCAATTATTCCAATTTTTTGTTTTTTGTTTTTTTTTTTGATTAGCATATTCTTTCTTATCGGATACATTTCGATTTAAATATTTTAAATTTTAAGAACTTGTAGGCTCTAAAACACGTCGCATTTTTAAAATGATTCTTTTTGAAAATAAAACTGCACTTTGATGACTAAAAACAAGTTTTTGATATCCATTACCTCTGCAGAAGTAAAATTATTTTTTGGGAAAAATAATTGAACACTTTGAACATCTATTGATATTTATTAAACAAGAAACAACTGTAATAGAAAAGATAATTACTGAAAATTAGAATAAATAATTGTTGATTTTCCTGACTACTTACTTACATTTTCATTTTTTCTATAACCTGAAGGGTTTCTATATTTGAATCAGTTGGAAATAAACTGGAGTGGAAACTGTCGTATAACTGAAAAGTAACTTTAGTAAATACCAAATTATAAATAGAATTACAGTAGAATCTCTATATAGTGAAAGAGAAATCTTTCTGTGACTATTTGTTCTGTGTTCGTTATAAAAAAAATTTCATCCTATGTGAATGGTAGTTTGAAAGATTTAAAAGCTTGTAAATACATACGATCAGGCGAGACTAAAAATTACATAAACAATAATGAAGAACTTGATTATATATTATAGAAACCAAACTACGATAGAGATACCATATTGTGAAATAAAGGACTATATGATTTTCTTTATATAGGACTTAAGATTCAATATAATGAGCATATGTTACAGTAGAACCTATATTATGATGATGACGGTAACTTTAGTCTAAATCCCACCGACAGAATACCTAATACAACCTGTTTTTCCTGTCGACAGCCTTGTTCCAAATGTTAATTATATTTGTATGACTTTCATAGGTAATTGCATGCTCTGACTGCTTTGCGCTTAGCAACAGTTGTATTCGCAAAGAAGCTGTTACCCTCAAAAAAAGGGATTTCTTTACGAACCTTGCTCACTAATTTGGCAGAGATGAAAACGGCAAAATAACCCAACACATGGAAATTAGTTTCGAAATACCACGGTACTTAAAACAGTTTTGAGGCTATTTTGTTAACATTAAACCTTTTGTGTTTAGTAACTCCTATTTTCAATAAAAAATTTATCCCTAATAATTGAGACCAGTGAATATTTGTCCACTGCTGACAGTTCAACTGGTTCTATTGGTATTCATTACAGTGAAGTTTGACTATATCTAGGTATCACTATGCTTTTAATTCTGTTGAAAGTTTCATTACAAGGGAGTTTTTGTTTACCTGACTATTAAGAAACTATAGCGTATCTTATGGTAAAAGCAATTAAAACAATATTTACCAAATTCAATTTTCAACTAAACTTTAGTTTCTGAAGGGTTTGAATTCTCTGTACCCATCTGCCACAAATATTTCAACAGCCCCTTTAGAATAAATCATTTCTTATCAATTTATCTTACAGGCGAACGAAATGGTAAACGTTAACATAGTAATAGCGTGAAGATTTAGAAGGTTTGAATTGAAAAAATGATATTCGTGAGCAAAAAATAACTTATCGTAACTAAATCACCTTCTATTCACATATATCATGCCAAACCAAATTCTATTAGAACACGTGAAAACTGATTTTTTTGTTCGATAAGTAAAAAAAATTACTTAGGTACTTACCTAATTGTCAAAATACTTCAGAACTATAAAGTTTGGCCAATATTGGCGTTTACCTCGGTATAAAATTGTTGGCCCTTTTATAGTTTATTAGTTTTTGATTAATTGTTTTTAACTTAATCGTCGTAATCCGTCTTAGCTTCTGATCGGTTGTCGCAACTCATTTTGTCGTACAATTGTGGAACCGTGAACTCACTAATGCTACTGATGCAAAATTGTGGTAATAACTACAGTTGTGACTGTCGTGCACATTTTATTTAAATTTTCTTTAATTATTTGACAAAGATGAAATGAAAAAAGCAGTACCTACATAACGTATAGAATAAAAACGAAATTGGTTTGTATCAGCAGTAGGTACTACGTTGTGACGGTAGAAAATGGAAAAAGCTCTGTTTCTGGCGAGCTGGCGAGTTTCCACATCTAGGTACTAATAAGACTTTGATGTGAGTTTTGATCTTATCACATCGAAATCATAATCAATCGTAGAATAAATTTTCAGAACTAGATTAATTCATCCACTTTCTGGTGCCATAAAGCAGTACTACTGAAAATAGTATTGAATTAATCGAATAGTTAAATCTAACCCTGGTCGGTGAAATCCACTTGGTTGTATTAAAATTTTTATTACGGTATATTGCTATATACTACTATTGTTTGTTGTATTTTATTACATGCTTTTAGTTTATATAACTTATAATTTCCTATACCTATACAAAAGATTTGGCTAGAGTTGAACTTTGATAATTCGATATAATCCTGATCGGAATAGTGGTGGATCAACAAAAATGACGAATTACAGAAAAACAGGTGAAAATGTGAATTTTATTGAAGGAAAACGAGTACAAATTATCATGTAACATACAAATTATATAAGCAATAAAAACAAATAAACACCCACTTACCGTATATGCAGGACACTTATTTGTTTTGTTTTTTTTTTGCAATATATGTAAAGACTTCAATTCACTTAAATTATTATTGTTCGAAAAAGTTTATTAATCATATATCAAGGTAGATCATCACTTATTGAGATTCTACTGTATTTGCACCCTAAATAATTTAACAAAAATAAATGGTTTCAATTTGTTTATTCCAATAAGAATATATCAAATTAAATAATAAGGGTGAATTTCAAAAAATTTCAGTTAATTTTAACTTCCGGTTACTAATTAATACCTACTCATTTGTTATGTACCTCTAATGGTTGCCGTAAATTGATGCAACAGTTTAATTACCGTTGGTTAAAACCGTTCGAAATATTAATAGTACCTCCCTATGTTAAATTTGGTCCCCACTAATACTAAAGTTAGAAGTAGGTACTTGTAACATATATAGATAGATCCAATAATAGAACTTTAACCCTTAACTGATAGTGATTTGGTTATTAATATCCAGAACGTCATTCAATTAACATTCATATTTGTGATATAGATTTAAATTTTTTTGATTCAGAAAATATTTGGTTATGAAAATTTTGGGTTTCAATTGATAAAATGTCTTGAGAATAAAATTACAACAGTAATTTTAATTTTTTTTAGCAACTTTTGATTCTTTTTTTTCATTAATTATAGGGTAAAGTTGCCTAGTCCGTACCACCTTTCAGTTCTTTCTAATTTTCTCAAAATCTTGCACCATAAACAAATTTCCTTCATTCTATAGCACACTTGCATCTTTCCACTATCTAGGCGTGTAGCCAAAAATACTTTTTGATTTCATTTATTGCATTGAATTGTGTAAAAAGAAAGGTCTGCAAAAGGTACGATTTTGGAAACTCGTCTCCCTAATCGTACCACCGGTATCTCATATCGTACCAGCGTATTTTAACACTCTGGACCAGTGATTCTCAACCTTAGGGTGTCGTAAGTATAGGAAAGGGGTGCCACGAGTGAACTCGGTAAGATAAATACAGATAATATGCCTTCAAATTATCAGGCTTAGGGTGTCATCGTCTGAAAAAGATTGAGAACCACAGTGTCGAGCACTAGAATTTCGGATGTTGAGTATTAGTTTCGAAAATAAAATGTTTGCGTCTTGTAATCACATAAGAGAAACCAACAAAGATGTTTTTCGATCCCCTAAATTGTACCACCTGTGGTACGATTCAGAGGTAGAGTCAAATAGTACGATTGAAGAAACAGTGTAAATAACAATATATTTTAGGTTCTCAACCCATACATGTTGGTAATTTCAGGAAATTTTCTGAAACTATAGTCGAATTTGCTGGTATTTTATTATAAGTATTGTTTTTCTGATTTTGACTTACCATTTTTCCGAAATAGCCCTATGGATTACCCAGATTTAACCACAGCTTTTCTAAATTTCCCTCAGTATGCCTAAACAAATCAGTGTACAGTGATTTTTTTGCAAGCGTTGCACATTTCTTACAAGCTTTCAACTAAAGTCGACAGCTTTCATTAGGTCTACACAGAATATGAAAAAATGCTGGTGGTACGATTTAGGAGGCACTACGAATTCGCCAACTTTACCCTACTGTACGCAGAAAATTTCTATTGTTTTAACATTTTAGAACCCAGAATTTCCAATAATTTGTTAGAAGAAGACCGGAAGTTAAAAAATTCTTTTACTTATTAACAACTCCAAAGAGTTGTCTTTTAAATTTTCTCCCATTTAACAGAAAGTGTAAATATTAAAACACGATAAAAAATAGGAGAAAAAACGTATGCATTTCCGGATTATCAAAATCCAGTAAGAAAGTTCTAATATTAATAACAACAACAACAACGAAACTGTGTCAAACTAACAGGAGGAGATAACTTATCAAAAAAAAAACTCTTTTCCCTACTACACGATGCATTTCGTAATACCTACATATTTTTATATTCAATATCTAAATTTTATCACGACATGATCCCCGAAATTTCTACATTTGTTTGTTGTTTACAAACAACAAGAAGACCTATCCTTTTTCAAACAATAATAACACCAACAACATCAACATCCACACACACAAATATATTAGAATGACGAATAACAAAAAAAAATAATAAAAACTAAAAAAATCGGTAGATGAAATTTTAGTGTGTATGTTATTTTACTTCTTATCTTTCGTTCTTTTTTTTTGCAAACAGTTTTAATAGAATTTGGCGTTATAAAGCGGGGGTGCGCCATTACAAGTTATAAGGGCGTCTCTAGGCAACCACCAATCATATTCAGCGCCGTTTATGACGTCACTAATGCGAAATTTCAGCGAGGGTGTTTGTAATCAATACAACTGAAAATATTAATAAAGGACAGAGGGTGGCTTGAAAGAAAAAAAAAACGATATATAATATATGAACCGTTCGGTAACTGTAAGGGGATGCTTAGATAAATAGCGGAAAGGAGAGAGAGAGAGAGAGAGAGTGAGAAAAAAGAGATAGTTGGATAGTTGGGCGGTCATTTTACAATGGCTGAAGAAATTGCTGAAAATTGCGTCGTTCGTTTTCTAGTCGAGAATATCGAAGAATCTTGGATCTTTGAATATTGGAAGGATCAGTAACTTAAGTCTCCAATTCGATCGGATTGTGAGTTTAAAATAGAAGGAAAAAACTTTCCTTCCTATCGTCGATTTTATCGTATGAACCTCAGGAATTTTATGAATGGCCACATGATTCCATCATAGTAAACTATGTTGAGGTAACAACAACAACAACATCAACAACAACAAGACAAAAAATTCTTCAACATATAGTAGAGATTGTTTTATAATGAAACTAGTATGGTATGGCAATTTGTTCTTTATAAAAATTATACAGAAGGGAGAACTAGAAATAGTAGTATGCAGTCGTATACACTTTTTCATTGGCCCGGATGTTTTTTAAGGTTCCTTCATTCCTAGAGCGGTAGTGTGAATCTAGAAGTCTATCAGTACGGGACTGTTCGAGATGTAGTAATCACATTATGGCCTAATCCGATTTTATTTCACATCCCCTTTTTTTAATTGTTTTTTTTTCAAGTTTTTTTTTCTTTAATGTTGTTTTCTGCCCGCCTCCGTCCCCACAACGACCAGTTTTAGTTTTTCACAATTTCCGGTAATCGAGGGAGTTTAACCTTATTTCGTTAATAATTCAAAAGACCTGAATTAATGGAGAGACAGCTAGAAAATGGAAAAGGTATGTATTGTTTTGTTGTTATTATTATTATTTTTTGAGTATAACCTTCGATTTGCATTAAAAATTATGCGCATTTTGTACGTTGTTTTGTTTACACCACAAAAATATAGGAGATTTCTAAAAATTTTCTATTAAACAACACGAAAAAGTCAATTTAAAACGTTGTAAATCCACTACACAGTTTGAGGGGTAGAAAGTGAACGTGAAAAAAGCCACCCTTCGTGTTTCTTCAACGACCATGTGGCTTCCTTGACGGAAAACCGAACAAACTTGGCATAGTCGTAACAGCAAATAGGTTAGTTTTTTTTATCAAATCATCATCAAAATTCGATTTTGATTAAATTTCAATAAGATTTGGCGATAGGCGAAAAAAAGACAAAACGGCAAAAACCGGCAACTTGTAGAATTAGCGCAAATATTTGCGGCGCTTATCCGTATACATATACAACGGTGATGATGACTTGTAAAAGAGGTTCTTACCATCTCTCACATACCAGAGATTCCATCTTCAAGTCCAATGGCCATAAGAAAATTCGGAAACAATAATAGCTCCGGTTCTTCACTCCTATGTGTGTCTTTTTTTGTTGCTGTTCCATCATCTTCTTCTTTCCTCTTCTATTAAATGGAATCTACGCATTTCCGGCAGGTGATTCACGCACCAAATTCGTGGAAAGATTACGCACCGCGACACAAAAAAAAACTGACAACAATCCGTAATAGTTCCTTTTAAAATTTAAATTTCGACGATAGTGAATTTTTATTATTTTTCTTCTGTAGTAGAAGGGAAGTGATATTCAAATTGGTTCCAATTAAAGATGATTTAATTCAGTTCTAAGGACAAATGAATCAGATTTTTCAGTATTGAATTGTATGATTCATTTATCTCGTGGTTTTTAATAACCTTGTTTGTTCAAAAAAAAAATCCGAAAAAAGAATGAAAATATGATGGCAGGCTCAAATAATGTGGTGTATTTTTTTGGCTTCTTTTTTCTCTGTTTTTAATCTATTTTCAGATACAAATATATGTTAGTTGGAAAAATCGATAATAAATAACACACTTCCACCTTTTTTCCCCTATTTTCCTTTAATATATCAGTAAATACAATAGAATCTATACCACATACCAAAATACGTTATGAAATTATTGAAAGTCTTCACATTGTTTTCCTATATCCTTCTATTTTCTTTTGATCAACGCATTCCTTTTATTATCATTATTATTATAGAGAGAAAAACAGACGAACACCACTGGTTTCTAGGTAACTAGATATTTGGCCAGGTATTGTTGAAAAACTAACCACCCCGCTCTACCCCGGTTGCCTGTTGTCAAACAACCCTTGTATACGGTTGCATCCTTAAACGGGCCATTGTAACCGCGGGAAAATATAACCGCCCTATTCCGAATCTATGTATGTATACTCGTATAGTCAAACTTGTCTTGTAGGTATGTGTGTATGTGTTGTATTCAAACTAGAAAATTTTTTCCGTTTTAGTGATGATGGTGGTTTAGAGCGTTTTTTCCCTTTTACAATTAGACTTGAAATAGTTCTAAACAAACCACCAAAATTATGTATATCCTGTTTATTAGGGCGAAAAAAATGTAGAAAAGGGGAAAAGGGAAAATAGTCGATGATTATTTATATTTATAGTTCCTCGGCTTTTGTTACAATTTTTGTAAGGATTAACGGCTAGAATTTCGACACAATTAATTTACTGAAGGATATTGTTAAAGTATTTAGAACAGAAATATTTTGACCCAAATTTTTGGTATATATTTCTGCAGACACAGACAATTATGCATTTCTTTGAACACTTTGGCCTTCGATAAAGGACATATTTATAGTAATAAAATGACCTTTACCAAAAAAATTTTGCAATTTTTTTGGTAAAGCTTTCTCTTTACATTTACAACAAAATCGAATTCAATAATATTTGTGTTTTTTTTCAAATTTTATTTTCGAGTACAAAAAGGCTCCTATCTATCTGCCTGTTATCTATTCCAAGAAATAATTACAAAATTTCCTGTTTTCATTTACCAAAATTATTAAAATTTAAAATTACAAGTTGTGTATTTAATTTGTTTTATCGATATAAATATAGTTATTGTATTGTTGTTGTTATTATTGCAGGATCCGAAGGCGGAAGTGCTAGCCAAGGAGGTTCAGAAGCCAGCTTCGGCCTTCGAAGGGGTAAATGCAAATGGTTCAACGTAGCAAAGGGATGGGGTTTTATTACGCCAGATGATGGGGGACAAGATGTTTTCGTGCATCAGGTAATTTATAGAACGGCGTACCTATATGTCTAATTTTAAACAAACAACAAACTGCGGGTGTTTTTTTTTTCTTCCACAATAATACACGTATACCACAACAACGAATTTTTTGGTCAAAAACACCTAATTTTACGTATAGCTATACATTTAAATATTATTTTTTTGGTCTAAATTTAAAACTGTCGGAAGGAACTAGATGGAATTTGATATTGTATTATATTTGAATATTATGGTGTTTGTTTGATAAAATGCTTTAGACAAGTTCGTCGACCTGCTTTATCCAAACGACCCTTTAGTTAGTCCACACAGTATGTCGTAGATTAATGCGTTTTTATCAAGATGATCATTGAGGAAAAGAAAACGAGAAAGAAAACAGACTGTTTTTGTATGTTTTCTTGTTTTGTTACTCTTGATAGTTGGATAATGGAATTTTTAATGAACTTACGTCTTTACCATAAATAAATTAATTTTTAAATAAGTAAATACAACAAATAAATGAAACTCGCCTATTTTTTGGAATAAATCTTATTACTGAACAATGGAAAAATAAGTTTTCTTATTCATAAATTGATAAATGAACAGAAAAAAACTACATTCGCAATAAGTAACTCGTATTCCATCAGTAAATAACAAAATTTAACATATCCTAGTCACACGGTAGATATAAATGATCATTTAACAAGTATTGTAACAACTTTTATTGCGATTTGAACGTGTAACACCCTGCGTTACTCAATTGTAGAGTTATGAAGTACATTTCAGGTTATTGAGTTCTGAGCCTAAATTGAGAGATACTACTCATAAGACGAAGATATACGACAGGTTTTAATGACGATTGAGCGCTTAATCGTCATTCACTCACCCGTATGTCACATCATAATTATTCCAATGATGATCAGAAAAGTAATTAATTTTTAATGAATATCGACAATTTTTCGTCTAGAAGTTGATGCATAAACCGCGCACAAATGCGAATTTCCTGTGTATTTAACAGCATATAACATTATTAAATCATAATAAGCTAGATTGTAATTAACCTGTCGTGCAATTAGGACTTAATACTCTTAAAAGACGTTTTTTATCACAAAAGCGCCATTTGTTGTTTTCAGTTTCTTTTGATAAAACAAAAACATTGTGAATTCTCCATTTTTTCGAATAAAATAGGCATATTTTATCCCCTCTTATTCTGTATTTTTAAATTTTTATCAGTCTATGAATTCATTTTGGATTTGTTTTGTAGTTTGAATCTTCTTTATCGTTCCCGTCTTTGTTGTTGTTTTTAAATTTATCATTTTCTGAATATATTTGACCTTTCCCTTATATTTTCATATTATCCTAAGTCTGTGATTAGAATTTTTGTATGATAATACATTCGTTTTTCTCTATATGTATAACTAGGTACACTTTTAATATGTATTTTTTATTTTAATTTACCTGTATTTTGCTTTTACGTTTCCTCTCTATAATGAAAACCTCTTTATAACGAATAATCAAGCTTTTCTGCTTTTAGGGAATTTAATGGTTTGTGGTTTTCGGTTTCTGTCATAATTTCAGTAAGTTAAAGCTCTATAGAAGTGATTCTCAACCAGGGTGCCATGAGTACCTATGGGAAATGGGTACCGCGAACGTGCTCTGTAAGATAAATACATTTAAGTTTTGGTTATACTCACGCACAATATAATGTAATGTACCCTTAGAAAGGGTGCCTTCAAATTTTAAAATCAGGCTGAGGATGGTCTAAGCCCGAAACCGGTCCCTGTTTTATTTCATTGAACAATATACAAGGAAGAACTATTAGCTTTACTACTCATTCTATACATAGAAAACCTTGTTACCGATAGGTATACCCTACCAAATAATTATCTTTTATGTGGTCATTCTGATTAGTGCAATCAACTGTTTTAGTAATTTGTAGTAAATCGGTACTTCCCCGAAAATCGGTAGTGCTACAAATTAATGAGAAGGGACTAAAAAAGTACGTTTGAGTACATTGATTGATTGTGCTAACTTGAAAATATACATACAGGCAAACAATAATAATAGTTTCACACTGACTAAAGGGCCAGTATTTGAGTTATATATAGACTATCGTTTAAAGACTGCCATTTATTTCCTCGCACATAACTCGAGATAGATTTTCTCGTTGAAATAAATAAGTTATGAGTACCTACAGGAAAAATGAATATAATAATATATGCAAATGTAGTCCTTAGTCCTCGGCATGTACGTACATTAAAGGTACAAAACATGAAAAACTGATTTAATTTTTACGGGAAAAAGGAATATACAAAAATAGGATTATTAATAAACAAGAATAATAGAACAGGTCATCGAATTTAAAAGACGGATTTAAATTTATTTGGTAAATAAAAATAATTTAAATCAACAACAGATTGTTGTTCGTTAATATTTTAAAGAAAACAATCGATAAACGATAATTTTTAACATAAAATATTGCCGTAATTTATTTTGTACGTTATATTGCAAGCTTATTATAGAAGAGGGTATCTGATAATCATTAACGATAATCACCAGCTGCGGACGGAAGCTCTTTAAACCTTCAAAATTTCAAAAGATGAAAGACTATTCTAATACAAATTTTCTAATATTTCCTATTATCTTGATTTCAATTAGTGTATTATATATAAAGCGATTTTATTTTCTTTTATTTCTTTATTAATCCGGAATTATCTAATTATTAATATGTCTTTTTTACTGGAAAACTTGTACGGTTTGTCATAAATTATTTCATTATTCATCATTATTCAGGATATAGTATCCGATTTATTATTTTTTTAGAAATGAATGATTCTCTCCCTATTTAGAACTAGTTTGGATAGTTTAACGTTTATAAAAAAAAAAACTATCCCTCGTTGTATTGAGCCAATCAACATAATGGGCAGGTACTTAACGGGACAGGAGAGTGTTCTTTGTTGTGTTACCCTCCAAAAATATGTTGTGTTTTTTTTAAGCTGAACAGGTCCGCGGTCTCCACCACCCAATAAACACAAGTATATATCCGATTGTTATTATTATTACTGTTATATTATTATATTGTGATTGGTGGCAAACTTGTCAGGGCTAGTACCTACTTGTTAGTTATGATTTATCGTTTTATAAACGTGTATTTTTTGTTGGTTTTTGGGAGAAAAAAAACCGCTGTGAAATTGATATAAAATCATTTACATAACAAGCCAAATTAACGAATATCTCTTTTCTGTATTGATTTATTAGAGTGTGATTCAAATGAGTGGTTTCCGGTCGTTAGGTGATAATGAAGAAGTTGAATTCGAATGCCAAATCTCTGATAAAGGTTTAGAAGCCACCAAAGTCTGTGGACCACAGAATACCGACTGTCGTGGTTCTCATCGACGGCCTGCCTCGAAGAAACGCTTTAGGAAAATTCGGTTTGTTGACACACACAGTTCCAATAAGAATCTGAATTGTTGTTGGGGAATTGGAGCCAAGCCAACAACACAACAGGATTCTTGTTGGAACATCTTTATTTTTGGTCAGATTTGTTATTGTTTTTGTGGGAATTTCAGGTGTTACAATTGCGGCGAATTCGCCAATCATATTGCAGCCAAATGTACATTGGGCCCACAACCGAAACGCTGCCACAACTGTAAAAGTGAAGATCATTTAATTGCTGATTGTCCAACGAGAGTTGAACGCCAACCAAAAACTAGCGAAAATTCTAATGGTGGTAGATCCACTACTAGTCCGACCACAACAACAACAACAACAACAACAACAGAAGGCACTAGTAAACAGCAAGAGTAAATAGAAAAAATTCCTATTAAAACAAAAAAAAAACGCCTAACTTGTGTTCATTAGAATAACTGAAAGTTTCTATCAACAATTTCTATACAAAAAGTTTAAAAAAATAAAAAATACATGTAGTAGTATAGAAGACTGATTTTTTTCACAATATGGAAATTGTTAATGGAGATAATGATTTTTTTATCAGTAATTGACGTCAAACCATAATATGTATAGTAAAACTCGATTGATTTGTGTGTCAAATTGCCCAATTGGTGCAAATATTTAAACAAAAAAAAAAATTGAATATTTAAGCCAGTAGTGCAATGCAATAAATCAATAAGCGAAACTATTTAAATCAATTTATACAAGAAAACTATCGAATTTACATATCGTGCTGTGAAAAAAGAAAAAAAAAATTTAATAGCAAAAAAATACAAAATTTAATCTTAAAGATCCAGAAAAATAGAGAAACATGTTTTTTTAGAGATCTATTTGGTTAAATTTTTGTTCCACGATTTGTGACGGCAAGAGCAACAAAAAAAAATTGGGGGCGAAATTCTAGTGGACAATTCCAGCCTTTTTTCTACAATAATAATAAAATTATATTAAAGGAAAAAAAAATCTTATATCAAAATTTTCAACAAAATCCAATAATTTTAGTATTCATAGTGGTAGTGTTGTTTTTTTAGATCGTGTATTTTTTTTTTATTTGAATTAATTTAAGGTGAACAGCTCGGTGGGTCCGTTTATCCAAACATTTCCAAATTCACAGATTTGGACTCGATTTTGCTCAAAAAAAAAAACAAACAAGAAAAAAGTCCAAATTTTGCTGTGAAATTCGGAAACTCAAACTAGTACTTACTCTATTCAATTTTGTGGTTGTTTGATTTTAGTTTTTTGTTTTTTAATTGATATCAGCTAGTTTAAGTTAATTTTTTTTTTAAGGGAAAAGATGTAGTACGACACCATTGTTTGTTTATTTTTATTTTTTTTTTAATTCAAAATTTGTAATTTATTATATTTATTGATAACAAAAAGCTTTATTTATTGATTTTGCCATTGTTTTTTTTTTTAATTATTTTATATTTAAATTATGACACCATTGATTTTTTTTAATATAAATTGGGGATGTATTTTATTTGAAAAAAAACTGTTTTTTTTATTGTAATTTTTTAAAAATATGTTGATTTTTCCAAATTTTTGGTTTTTGGAGATATTTTTCGTAGAATGCTTATACTATTTATTATTATTATTATTTTGGAATTGTAAAATGGCGTCGAACTACAGCAAATAGGGGGTAGTACTTAAATGGCATCTACGTAAAAATAAGAACTACATCTTTGTTCTAATTGTAAGTTGATCGAATGTTCACTGTGTAAAGTTTAAGTTTCAGTCTCTCTTTTCTACCATTGTTTGTAGATTTTTAAGTTTTTCCTTTATTTTTTCTCTTCTCGTGTGTACTACCAAAGTACATATAACAGAATTATATACTGTAAACTACCTCAAATTGTAAAGATATTACCTGTTTTTTTTTGAGTTCTACTACATACTAAATATTTATTGTTAAGGTTCCTACATTGTGCCACTTGTACATTAAGTAAACTTTAAGACTCCTTCCAATTCTCTGTACCTGAAGTGTCAACTAATTTTTGCATTTCAATAATTTTTTAAACGAAAAAAAAAAACTAATGGAGAAGTACAAAAAAAAGCGTGTAGAAATTAGCTGAAATATCAGCATTTTCCCTCCTATTTTATTATTATTATTTTTTAATTATTATTATTAATATTATTATGGTAATTATAATTATGTGTACTTTTAAAACGGGTTTTAGTTTCCATTAATCTATTTTACAGTATTTTAATTAATTTGCAATAGACTGATTATGTTGTAAGCTCAGGGATTTACAGAACCGTTTTACATTTTAAACCAAATAATTATCAGAACTTAAATTAAAAAAAAAAAAACGTAAAATATAGGTAGTTTATAAAAAAATTATGTGTTTTATTTCTTGATTACCTTCTAGAGCTGTAACTAGCCTATGGCCAGTGTGGCCCCAGCCACAGGCGCCGGGTCTCTGTAGGTGCTGACGATTACTTTGCGGATCTGATTAGGTTAAAATCGTGACCCTCACCCCTTGCAAAAGCCCATTAGTTACAAAAAAAAATTGAAATAAAGGCGATGATTCTCTTACTTTTCCCTTTATCTTCTGCAAATAAGGCGTAATTTTTGTATTTAGCCATAGGCGCTCTTCACATGGGAAAAGATGGGAAATTCGACGATAAACGACTGTTTATATATATATATATATATTAAATATTTATTTACACAAGTAAACTCTCACTGCTAGTATTCAAATTCGGCAATGATTTAAACACACAACTCTTATTACGTACAATAATATCAGTCTTAGATTGATGGTGATTAAGAGAAGATTTTGTAGCACTCTTTGATGAACATTGTTGTATATCTAAAGCTAATATTTCCCTAATATTATTATCATTATTATTATTATTACTTTCTAAAGGCATATTAATCGCTAAATCATTTGAATTTGTCTCACATAAATCCACGATTTGTAAATCATCTTTTTGTGATGATGAACCACTATTAGTTAAATTATTATGTTCTTTATCATTTGATGGATTTTTCTCAAATATATAACATAATTGTGAATCATTATTTGAATCGGAATTATTTGTTGTTGATGATACATGATGGAAATCATGTCCAAGTACTTGTGGTGAATATTGTTGATGGGAGACTTTACTAAATATATAACTAGGTGATGGTGATGTCATTAATGGTTTCTCGGGTGCATTTTGTACCAAGATAATTCTAAAAAAAAATTGCCAAATAATTATTATTATTACAAATATTGTTTAATAATTAAATACCTATTATGGGCCTTCCATCGGGCAAATAAATGTAAGTACTGTCTACATTGTATATACATAAATACAGCACCACCTGTAAAACCAACAGCCACAACAACTAGTTTAGTCCAAAAGGGCCAAGCTGAAATACATCAAAAATTTTCATACTCATTAATAATAATTACTATTATTGTTGTTGTTAAGAATAAATAATTATTAAACCTATTAGGCCTTTCTGGACTTCTTCAGCCGCTCTATCAATTAAAACAAATAATGACCAAATTACGCACACAGCCGCAACGAAATGGAACAGAATAGCACAAAGTAAACGTCTTCGTTCCACACTGCTCATTTCTAATGTTCTCCACTGCAACATAACATTTAATTGCATTAAATTAAATAATAATTAGAAACAAGTCATGTATTACAAATAGAAAAAGTCGGGTGTTTTTTTATTACGAAAAAGTGGAATATTGAAGAAATTTCAAAATAACAACAGTGAAATTCAGTTATAATGAATTCCCATTTTATGCTCCTTAAGTTATTTCTCATAGGGCCAGTTTCATAATCAACTTTAAAGTAACTTTAATTTGTAAAGTCACATTATGAGTCCAGTGCATGTGAAAAGGAGATAGACCAGATAAGGTACGTTTTGAGATAAACAAGTCTGTATATACATTCGGGTGGAGCTATGGACTTATAATGTGACTTTACAAGTTAAAATTACCTTTTAAAGTTAATTATGAAACTAGCTCATATTACTAATAAATTTAATTAATCCAGTCAAACTAGAAGATCTGGATTCATTTAACTTACAGGGTGTCCCACCGCAAAGTACCTACATATTGCACCACAATAGTGGCCAATGAATATCTGAGTAACAAATAATGTTCGAACAGGTTCTTTTTACTAAAACATAGATTAGGACTAACAGTATTTAGGTTCCAATTAGTTTGCAAATAGGTAAGAATAAAGCGTGTAGATATTTTTCCTTGTGATACATTAGACCGGTGTCGTAATGAATTTTAAGGCGACTTTAAATTGTAAAGTCACATTCTAAGTCCATAGCTCCTCCGCCAAAATGTTCAAATGCACTGGACTTTGACCATAAATTTTATAGATCATACTGTATATGACTGAACGCAGGGCTGAGGAAACTATATTTTAGAGGTCCTCATTATCAAACACCCTTCAATGAGCATAAAGGTTATTCAACTTGAGGTTTTCTCAATAAACGGGATTTTTTTAAATATTATTAGATACAACTCTGACTAGAAGTACCTACATACATATGTATAGGTATTTTAGTCTATTTTGTCACGTTTTGTTTTCTCTACCTAAATAAATCCCCCGCCAAAACATCTAATTTTAAAACAAACTGGATGGACGTCAGTAAACTACTTTAAAATAGATACAAAAGTACCTAGAATTAAAATCTATTCCTGTATCAATATTATTGAAACCGAACAAATTGGATTGTTTTATGAAAAAACAAACATTTTTTTAAAGATCCCATATCAAAATATGATTACAGGTTAAAGTAATGGAATAACCGCACCTAGAAGAATAAATTGAATGAAAACAGGGCCGGCATGGGCACCAAAAAACAATAAAAAATGCCACCGTTTCTGATTATAACGTAAAAAAACTATACGAGTATTTATGTAGAGGATAGGGTGTCAAATGCTCCTAGTGCCGGTCCTGAATGGAATAACAAATGTTAAATCGAACCGTGAACTTTGTTAATACATTAAAATTTAACTTGTTCGCATGTTGAATGGAAATTAATGTTATCACAAATCAATAATAAATAATATCCAATGATAAAGTAATTAAATTTTTAAATTATTCAGAGTCAAACCTCAAAGGACAATCCTATAGGTTTTATACTTTTAAACATCGATTTTTTTGGTCCTCGAAATGTAGTAAGGATTTATTCTAATAAATATAGATATTATCCATTTTATATTATTATAAAATCGACAAAATACCTAGAAAAGAATCCAGTGTTTGGTACAAAATATATGTATGAACTCACTTCTGATAGAGGCTTGATTTTCGTTTGCAATATAAAACTGAATTTGCACAATTCACATGATCTTGTATCTGAAGCAGCTAACCATTGTCTTAAACAAGATTGATGGACATATTTTAAACTGCCCGAACAATAACAAGGTGATAATAATGGATTATCTGTATCAGCTTCACAATGACATATTCTACAAATATCACCATTTGAATTTGATATATTCGATGTTGAATCATATTTATCGTGTTGTTGTTTCTTTTGTGTTTCACTATACATTTTTTACCAGCAATATTTATTTCTCTTCAATACATTCTTCAAATAACAACAACAACAACATACAACAATAGTAATAATGATAATGATAATGATAGCACCAGTAACGACAAATTACAATATTTAGCCAAGAATTTCTTTCTTACATAATAACTGTAAGTTTTTAAGCTGTCTGTTAACAAAAAACAACTAATTTAAAAACGAAAAAATTGGATTTATTATTTTTTTTTTTTTGGAAAAACCACCACTGACATTCAAACACTTGACAGATGAGAGAACTGCTGATGATGATAACCTTAAAAATTTGATAACTTTCCAAGTTTTCGTCTCTATCACATTAATTAATTTCACACTAAAATAACAAAATATTTATTATTGAATTAATGATGATACTACACTGTTTATATTAATATTTATTATTGCGTTATTAGTGCGACATTCTATAATATAATAATAATATTTATTGAAAGGTCATGGATTATTTATTAATAAAATATTTTTTACTAATAGCGACATCTACAATCTACATCTATAAACTTGTTACTTTTTTAACACAAATTAACACCAATAGATGTCGCTAAGTCACTGCAAAAAAAATCATATTATTAGGCACTACGCACACTAGGTCCGAACCGTCCGTTCCGACAAAAATCAAAACCAGGGCCGTATTGAGCCCCGGAGGAATTTGTGATGATCAAAATAATACCCTAAAAGATTATTGGGGAAAATCTCCTTTCTCCTTTCTACTCCTCTCATATTTCCCGACGTCATTCAAACGCGACCAGCAGTTTGCAAAATGCATAATGTCCTTTGTTGTTACAAGTTTCTTATCAATTGATCAACAAAAAAATACCCTAAAAGATAATCGGTGGCCCCTCAAACTCTATTTGACCTCCAGAAACTCATTGGCCCCGGGAGAAATATCCCCATATCCCCCTTGTCCTGTGCGGCACTGATCAAAATCATCGATTCTTATGGGAGTCCGAACACTTGATCTGATTCATCTCGCTTTCAGACTTCCATAAAAGACGTGACGGACGTTTCCGACCTGGTACGCGTAGAACCTAAACCGCCACACTTGCGTTACAAGTCCATGGCACACTTCAGTCCAAAGCAGAGATTATATCCAAAGTTCTTGTTATTGTTAGCTTGATCGAGTAATATATTGACAGTTTCAAATTTTGCCTTTTGGGAGCCTTAGGTGAAATGAATAATTGGGGTCCCCCACCGACATTATTTATAATAATTCAATTAAAATTATTCAATTTCATTTTTTTTTTAACTATTTTATTGAACGTCCTGCTTATAATTTCAATAAAATTTAAGGGTAGTAAAGAGAAACTTAAAATTTGGCCGGGAAATTGCTTTGTTTCGGTCACCCACCGGGGAGGGCGCTAACATTCATGTCTCGCTGACAAGTTTTCTCTATAGCACTGGCAACACTGTCCCGCTCGATTATTAGTTAACAAATAAACTTATAGATGGCGTACTAATATTAACCTAATTGTCAAGGTTTTGTATATATTGATTTTAATGTTTGAATATAATATATATGTATAGAGAAAGGTAAATAATACTATTTTTAAGGGTTGTATTTATATATAATTTAATAGATTTGGTTTTAGTTAATTTATTTAATATGTCAGAAATAAGGAAACGTAAAGATCTTGATATAAAAGCACCAGAATCAGCTGACAGTGATCATGTAAGTTTTTTTTTCTGCCCTTTTAGAATCCATTTCATTTACAACAAAATCAATCAAATCCACTTAAATTATCCACATAATTGTTTGTATTTTGTGATTTTCCAGAATTTCTAACGATTTCATTCAATAATTTGTAGGTAAATCGGTTGACAAACAAAACTGTCACTAATAGTAACAATTTTCCAAAAATTCGTATAAAAATAATAAAATGACGATTTATTTTCCAGGATTTTACGAAATAATTTGTTTATAATTTATTCTGTTTTTTCTCTTCTTGCTTAATAATATTTCTACAACGAAATTCAAGGACAATTATTGAAATAACACACATGGCTACACTATACTTTTATTCAATTTTAACCACAATTTCCTATAAAAAAATTGATATTTTCCTACATATTTCGATAAAACCATTAAATTTGAATAATTTCCGCTCATTGTTTTTTCGGTAGCTATTTTTAATTACCATCCTTTAATTATAATTAGTCATATTGTGATAACGATTACTATAATTTATATTTATAGAAACTTTTAATTTTCTTTAAATAGAAAACTGCAAAACATTTATTTATTATTTTTTTTTCGTTCTTTCCAAGACTTTGAACTTTATATTTAGCGATATTTTTTTGTTTTATTTATATTGGAATGTGACCGAAAACATGAACCTTAACTAATTAAAATTAATTATATCTTTTCGTTTACCAATCGCGAAACGAAAAAACACAAGTTACTACGTTGATAATTATCTAATAAATTATTTATTAGTTTATTTGTTGACGTATTTACTGTTTTATTTTAATAATCTATAGATTGACAGTGAAGATGATAAACTTGGTACATCTATAAATCTATCAAAAACAGTACCAACTGGTACAGATAAAGCACCATCGGTTCTTGAATTTTTAGTACAAGACTTACCTGAAAAATGGCGCAATTGGGTTGTACGTGGTATTTTCAGTTTTTTAATGATCTTATTTTTTCTACTTGTCATCTATGGTGGACCTTTAGCTCTTATGATGACTGTAAGTTGTATATTGGTAATTTTTGGCTGTACAATTAACAAAATTATGGAAAAATCTCTTTCAGACTCTTATTGTTCAAGTTAAATGTTTCCAAGAAATTATTAATATTGGTTATGCTGTATATCGTATACATGGTCTTCCATGGTTTCGTTCACTCTCTTGGTATTTTTTAATAACATCAAATTATTTCCTTTATGGTGAAAATCTAGTCGATTATTTCGGAGTTGCAATCAGTAGAACTGTAATTTTTTTGGATTATACAGGCTGTCTCACCTAAAAATACCTCCTCACTCAATTTCACAAAATTGTAATAGATTATAGCTATATCATGATTAGTATTATGAGGATGAGGGGGTGTTTTTCGGGGAGACACTCTATACTTCGAATTCTAAATAATATTAATTTGATTATTTTAGGACTTTTTGAGATGGCTGGTGACATATCATAGATTTATCTCATTTTGTTTATATTGTGGTGGTTTCGTTTGGTTTGTTTTAAGTTTAGTTAAGAAATATTATATGAAACAATTCTCTCTATTTGCTTGGACACATGTTGCTCTATTAATTGTTGTAACACAATCATATTTGATTATCAAAAATATTTTCGAAGGTTTAATATGGTTTATTGTACCTGTATCAATGATTATATGTAATGATATTATGGCATATGTTTTTGGATTTTTCTTTGGTAAAACACCATTAATTAAATTATCACCGAAAAAAACATGGGAAGGTTTTATTGGTGGTGGTATTTCGACTGTAATCTTTGGGATTATGGTAATTTTTTTTTAAATTAAGTTAAATTAATTGATTGATTGATTGATTTACTTGAAGATTTCCTACGTTATGTGCCAATATCCGTATTTTGTTTGTCCAATTGAATATAGTGAAACATTAGGCCGAATGACAATGGAATGTGAACCTAGTATTATCTTCCGCCCTACTGAATACAATCTACCAACTTGGCTTGCCGGATTTCTATCCATCGTAAGATGATTTATTTAAAATTTATAGGCAGAAAAGTAAAAAATTTTCTTCCAGTTTGGAATATCTAAGACGATCTCTTTCTGTCCATTCGTGTTACACTCTCTATCTTTGTCGTTATTTAGCAGTGTTATAGGACCATTTGGTGGTTTCTTCGCGTCTGGTTTCAAACGGGCATTTAAAATTAAAGTAAGTAGTAAGATAGATTGTCATGGGGACACTTTTCTCTCCTAGCTTCTCCGTCTCTCTTATTAGAAAGAGAAGAAATCTAATCGTAAATTTTTAGGACTTTGGTGATATAATTCCGGGACATGGTGGTATTATGGACCGTTTTGACTGTCAGTTTTTGATGGCAACATTCGTTAATGTTTATATAAGTAGTTTTATTCAAACGGATAGTCCACAGAAATTATTGGCTCAAGTATTGTATTTAAAACCGGAACAACAATTACAATTATTCCATATGTTGAAAGAATCATTAGAGAATCGTAATATTTTAGAACCGATTAATTGAAAATTCATCTCTAATTGTTTAATTAAAAAAAAAATAATATATTTATTTGTGCCATTATTTATAATTAGGTTGATGAATGGTTAGTAATAATTATTATAGATACCTTTCATTAGAGATCCTGATAAAATTTTTGTGTATATTTATCAAGACTTGTACGGATAATGGAGAAGAGAATTGAAGTATTTTTTGAATTATTTTTTCTTTTTGTGTTATGTAGTATTATTTGTTGTGCTTGTTTTTATTTAATAAATTTATTTTTAAGTTTTCATATAATTGAGTTTCGGTTATGTGCAATTTAGAATATAATTTTGTTAAACATTCCTTTTTTTTTCTTTGATTTTTTTTTATTGATAATATAAATTATTATTTATAGCTTTTGTTCCAGTTGGAGATGCATGAATACCGTAAATTAGATACAATTTATATTCATGTATATGTAAAATGGAATATAGATACAATTATGTAAATCTGTTGTCAATGTTTACACAGAATAAATTCTATACAAACAAATCGATTGTATATTATCATCTTTATAGTATAAATTACATTTTAGGAAAAACATGCTATTGTTTTATGATTCAATTATTATAGTTTGAATGGACAATTTCTTATAATATGTATATACAATATACCTATATAGCAATCACTCATAATCATCATCATTGGATTGTAATGCAGATGCTTGTGCCTGTTGTGCAGCCGCCTGTAATTGTTCCCATTGTTGTTGTTCTGCATAAGCCTGTTCCTGTCGGGCTTTAGCAAACAATTCCTGTTGTTGTCTCAACAATTCCTCTTCTGGTATACCTAGATTTTCTAATCTTGTGCTTTGTCGTCTCCGTTTCGCCGCCACAGCTTTACAATCTTTCAATACAGCTTCAGCTTCTGTATGATAATCACCAAATCCTAGTTTATCCAATGCTGTTAAAAAAAATGTTTATAACCTCAATTTATTGGATTGGTGTTTTTTTTTGTTGATATATTTACCCATTAAGACATGTTCGGCGTTTATTGTTTTTTTATTGAGTTGATTACAAATCTCATTTGCTTCGGAACTAAGTAAATGTATGAATTCGGTGCAACAATTTAAAATTAATTCACGAGCATCATTGGCGATCCGTACAGATGGTACTAGTTCTTTTATCATTTTATTGATACTGGCACGTGGTAATGTAAGTTCATCATCTTCACTATTTAAACCACTAGTATTATTTTGATTCGACATTTTCTAAATTTAACTGTAATTATTAATTTTGTAAAATTATTTACAAACACTTAAAAATTATAACCTCAAAATTCCGGATGACGTTTGACGTTTGAACTACTACCAAGGTCGTTTGCGGGCGGTGATGACTAAAAACCGGACTGGCTGTGTACAAAGCGCATGTGCAGCTTTTGGCGCAAAATTTAAAATAAAATTGCGAAATGGTGGATGCGCCGGGAAAAGAAACCTCCACTAATTTAACTTTCAACTCTCTAGCACCGTTGGTGATCTATAGGTATACATACGATAACTTTATTCCCAGCTATCCTAAACTAGTTCTTAAAGTCTTTAAAAGATTTCTAACTGTAACCAAAAGAAAATCAAGAAGTTTCAATCGTGGCACAAATATTTACCATCAATTTGGTGGCAATTTTACACGAAGAAACGTAGCAAAAATTCAATCCGAACATTATTATGTGGGCCTTGTCTGTAGTTTAAGTTTTTTCGTTGATTTCTATATACGATAGTGTAGGTATTCCAATTTTCAGCAAAAAAATTGAAACGTAAATCGTTGATAAATAACACGTTTCAACATAAATGTATAATCAACTGACATGTAAGACACTTAAATTTACCTTTAAAAATTCTTGTTTTTACGGAAATTCCCATTTTGAATACGATACGTTACGCTACAATTGTACAAAACACGTATAGACATGTTTTTGGTTCTTGATAACAACGATAGATAGGAATAAACTTGTATAATATCTTTTGTTTAATTTGTTATATTACAAGTTTTCTATGGATGAAAAATTATTGTTATTATTGCGAATTGTTGTAGTGGTGAAGTGTTTTAGTGGTAATTGTGTTTTATAAATAAAGTGCAGAACCTTATCGGAGATGATGAGGAATGAAAGAGTATGTTTTACAATACACCATGATTTTTCCATGAGGCCATAAGTCTTTTTCTAATTTTTTATTCACCTCTGACACTCAAATACGATTCATACCACCTCTATATTATATTCCAAGAAGTTTCTTTTCAATATAACAGTTTATATCACTTTTTCTGTTAATTAACGCGGTTAAGTACTTGTAATTTTGAATATTTCGAATGGGGAAGCAGGAATTTTTGGTGTAGAGGGTGTAGTCTATTATATCGTCTACTTGAATTCTAATATGATTACATATGTGTATATTTTTGAAGAGGTTTTAGTGGGGATGATTAAGGTGGGTGTTAATTGTAAATATTTTCGGTAAACTTGTTTGTTTTTCCATTATATGTGGAGTGTCTCTACTAGGTATTTGGCAGTTCAAAGATATCGTTCAAATCGTGGTTATTTTTTATTTAAATGTAAAATTTGAATCACTGTCCATAAAAAATCCACACAGAATTTCATATTTTCACTGCGAAATATCGAGCAGATTTAAAATATTGACATCCTTTCTAATTTGCCATTGTTTTTATTTATTTTGATAAATAATATATTGTGACCAAGTGATTTCTTTACATGTTTATCGTGTTTCTTTTTGAGTCAATTACTAGTTCCTATTACTTGCTTCGAAAAAAATTTGTAAAATGTGTTAAACCTACATTATGTAATAAGCAAATTATGAAGTGTTGTTTGTTACAAGATCGTTCAAACCGGCTATTCGCTCATATTGTTGAAAAATGTAAAAAATGTGTATGAAGCTTTGAAAATCTGGAAACAGTACATACACATAAATTCTACATCAATAAATATTATTGACGAAAGTAAGTACAACCTGTGTAGAAGTTTGCATTGTAATAAGTAAAAATTTTCCAGCTGTAATTGATGTCTCTTTCTGGGCCATTTGCATTATTATTATTAATTGTTTTCTTATCGATAAATCTGAACAATCGTACCACTTCGAATCATAAATAGCGAAAATTGTCCTAGTTGTCTAAATTTTCATCTATTGTTATTTAAAGAAATTACTAAAAATCAATAGATTTACCTCTTGTGAGAGTTGTGATGCTGGCCAACAATGCATTATCACAGTTAGAGCTGCTATAGACACTATAGCGGATATTAGTCTAATTGAACTTAAGCTCATAGGTCTGAAATAACAGCAGCTCATTATCATATCAAGAAACAAAGAAACATGAAATACTACTCACTGTTTTGCTAATTGTAAAACTTCTGAAAGTATACCTATTACTATAATAAATAATTCACATAAAATACTAGTTTGATTGAAACTGTTAAAGGTTTTTAAAAAACCCAATAGAAAATTATGATGTTGAACATATGATTTGATTTCCAAATGGCAATCGGAGTCAAATCTGATCATTTGTAGTCTATCGTTGAGTATTTGAAATTGTAATGTTAATAAACTTATTATTGAAAATGTGAAAATATTGAATAAAGCGTGCATGAGGGCACATGAAATGAAAACTAGTGAATCGTAAATGTAAAATAATGTATAAGGTATAGATTTCGGAACATAACAAACGATTGTTATATCGTTTGAGATTAATGGGCGTAAAGCAAAAAGAATTATAGACAATATCACTAGGTTGCCAAATATTTTGATAATTTTCTCATAAAATTCTAATTGTTTTCTATATTTCGTTTCGATTTCGTAGTTTTTATGCTGACATGTCCAAAACTTGTTCAGATTATTTATCAACATTTCAGCCTTATCTTTGTTGCAAACTAAAACCAGTACCTTTATATATGCCTAGAAAATGAAATAAAATCATTTTGTCAAATTTTAAAGGGTAAAAGAATTTCGTGTCATTACCGTACAGACAATAACAGTAGCTTCCATCGTCTCAGAAAACAAAGATAAATCAACTTTTTGCGACAAAATATTAAGTAATATCAAATACAACATCAAACTATACATGAGTAGTAAACCAAAAATTTTCAATTTATTATAATTTTTCAGTGGATTCATGTAGAAAATTTCCAACGGAAATAAACTTAAGTTAATTATTTTTCTATAATCACTCATCTTTTGTTTTACGATGGATATCTAAAAACGTACTGACGTTGTGTCTTGAATTCAGTGAAACTTAGACCGATATGTTTAATTAATAAATAATAAGAAACGGTTATTGAAAAAACAACAAACCTATTATTATAATTTCCTTGAGTTAATCAATTGAAAGGTTGGATTTTCAAATGTTATAACGTTTAGAATTTAATTACTAGTGACGATTATTAATATTTTATTAAACTGTCCCTATATCGCTTCATGTCATTATTGAGTTTTCCTTTTTTCCTGTTAATGAAAAAAAATATCTCATTCTTGATGATTAAATATGCTGTTTGAAGCAGCGAAAAGACTGTAAAACCATTTATATTGACCTAAAGGATATTAAAGATTGTACTACAAAATTAGAATTGCTAAAACTACAATTCAGGGCACATGTTGTACCTGCTGAACCGTCTAATCTCATAATCAGCCCGAATAAAAAATTTTCCTTGCTGAAATTAAGTCATAATGTAAACGACAGATAATTGTGAATTATGCAGGTGAGTTATAGGTTTAAAATTTGAGACGTTTTTGAACAATTCGGGACACTTTCCAGGATAGTTATTACACGACGTATGTATCAAACACACACAACGATGATCAGGGACATGGGAAAAGAGCAGAAGTAAAATTCTATGACTTTGGAACAAGTAGTCGCATGAGTCTTTGAAAAAACTAGACAGCCTGAAAACTAGAAAATACCTACAATTTAACTTGAGAGAATCCCGGTTGAGTTTTAGAGGAAAGAAGATGTAGCTGTTAAAATAAAAAAAAAATGGTTGAAGTTGTCCCCAACTATTTCGTAAAACTGGTAATGTATTATGCTATGTTCAGAATCATGTGACAGAGAGTGTCCATTTATGAAAATTGCCGTTTGTCTAATGTACTTGTACATAATAAACATATTTTCAAACTATATGTGAAAATGGTGGATGCACCGGGAACAGAACGATCTGATTGAGTTCTGTACTTTCTGTAGAATTATCATTAACATTTGATCACTTCAGTGGAAAATTTTAGTCGTGGAAAAGCGAGAAGAAGGTTCAAATATTTAAAATTAATTATAATTGGGAAAATATTATAGAAAATAGTGGACTATTCTAGAAAATTTTTTATCGAAAATTTAAAAAATCAATTTAATATAGCCGGAATTTTACACAAGGATTTGTTTCGACTACAACAGATGATAGCAGTTCGAACAGTACTATACTGGACTTGACTGTAGATTAGTTATTTGGTTGGATTCTATACGTAATCGAGTACATTTCTAATTCTGTGTTTGAATTATTAGGCAAAAGAAAATTAAACATAAATCATTTCATGTGTCAGTCCTTGATAAATGACATGCTTTAATAAAAAACTGTAATCAATTAACATATAGGATAGTCGAATTTATGTCTAAAAATTACCAGGACAAGACACATATACAGACAACTTTCTGGTTTTTGGCCATAACAATGCATACTTCTGTTGTTTTAAGTTTCCTAATCAGTTGATTTTAAGACATTGACGAGTTAACATCAAAAACTCATCACATAGGAGCATATCATACCGACACCGACAAAAAAAGAATGCATAGGTGTAATGGGAAATGTCTGTCCGAAGCCGATACGTGCTGATGAGCGCAACACTACACAAGTCCATAAGAGAATCTCAAACGGTCTGACACGCTAGACGCCGAGCCAGATATGCTCCTATATGATGAGTGACACAAGCAATCAGTAATACAAAGAACATTTATACCTTGAGTTACTATTTCAGTCCCCCCAAAGTTAATTAAAATTGAATGAAGATTTGCAAAAAGTGCCCCGGGTGAGGATCGAACTCACGACCTTAAGATTATGAGACTTACGCGCTGCCAACTGCGCTACCGAGGCATTCATTATCTTTTCCCGTCAGGACTTGTGAAAATATAAAAAGCTTAAGGATAATTTTTCCAAATTTATTCAATACGATGATTTCACAATCTTAAACTACATTTAAAATACATTATTTACATTAAATCTTTGGTAAAACACAAATAAAATTATGTTATTTATAAACCAAATATTTCGAATTTATATTTAGACATTGCACAAATATTTCATTTTCTTTGAGATTAGCAACATATATCGACTTCTTAGATCCTATGTAATACAAGTTTATCATTATAAATCTAATCTTTGGACAAATAGTTCGAACATTTATTAGAAGCACACAATTACAATATTATAGCAGCTTAAAGTTCGAAAGAAAAGCGCAAACACAAAAATAGTTGAAAAGTTGACAAATTGATTGCAAATTCTTCTTTTTTTTGTGAAAATTGTGAAATTCTTTGGTGGAAAACGAAATTATATGCTGCATCTATCACATCGAGAAAATTTTTGTTTAATAAAAACTAGACGTCACACACGAATTATATAGCTATGTACAGGAACAGAAAAAAAAATTATATGTAGAAATAGTTTTCATAATCGGCATAATTGCTAGTATTTTTGTTGGAGATCTGTGAGCTGGTGTCAAATAATTTCAAATCTGTACTTTTTACTGCTGGCGAATCTTTAGTTTTTTGATCGATTTTCTTCGTTTCATCTTTTTTCGTCGGTTGCTGTGTTTGCTGTTGTTGTTGCGGTGGTGGTTGTTGGCAGAGAGCTTGTTTTCGGGAAAACTGCGCTAGATTCATTGCAGATTGATATTGACGTTGTTGAGGTGGATCATTCAACCACAGGAGGAACTGGAAATAAAAAAAATGTTACAAAATTTTATTTTATATTATGATTTTTCAAATGCTTACTCTACGCCTCGGCCGTGGCGGATAATCCGGATTTCTTCTAATCAAGAAATGGCATTTATGTGACGGTAACCATGTCTGTTGGACTTGTAACGGTCTATCATCTGGATGGAGTTTTCGTTGTTGTTCCTTATCCTGATTCACTTCATACAACGAGAATTGTTCAACACGTTCTTCACTATTATAGCAATTTAATAATAATGCAATTAATTCGTCGACCGTCGTTCGGGCACTGATTAGTAGACTTTTATATTGTGAATTACTATTCAATACTGAATCGTGAACTTTCACTAAACCACCACGGCGAGTTTGAAGGGAAAATCTGTGAAAATTTAACAAAATTATCAATTTTGAAACAATTGTAAGAGGAATTTTTTTTATATTTACTTGGAATCTCCTCGAGGATGGCAACTTTGCAGAACGGCCGGTCGAGCTTCCTCATCTAAAGCTAAATGTGTCCGTACTCCAGCTTTGCGGACAGTTACCTCCATACTCAAATAGAATAATTTCGGATCACGATGTTTCATTTTATATTTACTCAACAATGTAGACACAACTTCTTTGCATGTTGTTTGAAATGTAATACTTAATGTTTTGTATTCGATATCGGGACGTAAACATTTCGCATACACTTTAATAGTTGTCTGTAAACCAAAAAATACATAAAAATTAGACTTTTATAGAAAAAACGATAGGTGGAAAAAAAGATTTTCCGGTACCGGGAATCGAACCCGAGCCTCCTGGGTGAGAGCCAGGTATCCTAGCCACTAGACCATACCGGAGTGTATTTACAACTTTCCTAAATTTCCCCCAAATTTCCCCATTCAAAATAACAACATATCAATATAAATAATGAAAAAAAATTATTAGTAATTTTTTTGGATGATTTATTGATAAATTATTGTGGAAAATGGGAAAAAGAGCAATTCCGATACCGGGAATCGAACCCGAGCCTCCTGGGTGAAAGCCAGGTATCCTAGCCACTAGACCATATCGGATTGGAGATTTTGTCCTGTAACAGGATTACCCACCGAACAACACTTTAATTACACTAATAATTACTGTATTTAAATTCTAATCAACGTAAAAAAAAAACAAGATAATACATGTCGCATTAACCCAGATTATTAACCATAAAAAATCAAATGTTGTCCACAACAAATTGCAATTATTTCCGCTAGTTATGAATCATATTTGTTAGAGATGGAATAAAAATTTCAATTATTTCCAGAAAAATTATAGGTACAAATAGAAAAAAATTTATGCTACATTAATTGAAATCCTCTAGATATGTAATACTTACATGAACATAATAAACTGGTATTAGATCTTTAACACTATCTTTACACGGAATAATTCGAATCATAATTGTGGAAGAAAAATGATTTTTAAACCGTATAGAATTGAAGTGAAGAGATCTTTCTCTAGACTGGTCTAGGTCTGAATTTAGATTATTAAATCGACACCTTTAGCGTCTTGATGCTAGGCGTCTTCCTGTTTTCTAACTCAAAAATACAAGAACATGAAAAAAAGCTAAAAAGAAAAAATATTCTAAATAGTAAACGCCTAACTACTTTTAAGCATGATGAATGGTATTGTGGTCCATATTTCATCTTATAAGACTGGCAGAGCAGGGCGAAAAATCGAAAAAAACAAAGACTATACAGATAATTTGGTAATAAATAATGTCACAAAACACGAAATATCGATTTAATTTAAAAATTCGCGAGAAAAAATTACTATCAAATAACAACAAGAGAGCTAATTTATCGTCTTGTCCATCTTCAGAATTACATCGAATATTAAAAGCTTTTAAATTTTATTAACTGATGTATCAACAACAAAAAGAGACAAATTCGTGGGTTTTCTTCAATAATATTGCAGAAAATCTCTGACAAATGTTTTTAGTTGTAAATCCGGTCCTGAATGTTGTCGAGGTCGGCCTTTTACACAAATTCCAATCAAGGATTTGCACAGTTTCTCTAACAAGAAAAGTTGACAATCAAAACACAAAACGACAACAACAAAACCAAGATCCGGTTGATATAATCTTTATTTTTCAATAAATCTATATAAGATATGTAAAAATGAGTAATTTTTTGTTTGTGTATCAAGATCAAGTTTTTTGGTAACATTACGCTAAACTGGTGAAGCGAAAATCTAACGGGATCCGTTTATAGAGAAGAAGAAATCATCTATTGCGAATGATATAAATAAAATGTAATGCTTATCAAGAATTCTATAGATTCTAATGAAGACATTAATCTTAATATTTTTTTTAGTAAAAAGGAGGAAGTCGAAATATTTCGAATTTTAACCAAATTATTCTTAATATAATATATATCCAGACTCCCGGCATATTCCATATGGTTCACCTAAAGAACACTTGACAGGAACAAATAGTAATCCAATCTGGCACTACTTTAGATGTTTTACATGAAGGCAAATCGTGCCAGAGGGGCGGTAGTTTCTCTTTTTTTTTTGTCTCTATCTCCTCTTGTTAGAAAAACACTAGGGTAGATTTATAGTAAATTGATATCAAGGGCCGGAAATAACCATTTGTGTTGTTGGGCACGTGCACGATTTGAACACCTGACGAAGTTTTTAAAAAACATTTTGTCCCCATATGACCCTATATATGATATAATTATTTAAAAAGTGCGCCAATACTCTGTAATATGATTGGTTGTGTTGCATAAATAGCGCGCGATAATCAAATTATAAATTTATTAAAAATTAATCTGTTTCGAAAAAAAAATTACTAATTTATCTGCCGTTATTCTAGTGAACTATTAATATGTGTGTTGGTATGTTGCGATTTTAATTGATGGCTTTTTTTATTATTACCTAGTTTCTTCAAAGCTATTAGTGCTCCATTTTTTCTGACATTAAACTACCTGACTTGATTGCCAGCCTATTACAACAAATTAGTTTGTCTTTCGGGAAAGACAACAACTCTAAATTTAACATCGAGACTAATTCCAATTTGTTACGAAAATAAGTATGTTACATTTGAAAAAAAAGTGTAATTTTTTCGCACAAATTTGTTGTGACAATCATGGAATGTTGTAAAACGTCCAACAACACAACAATGAGATACTGTGATTGTTTCAATATCCTGTAGTTCAAGGTCCTGTTTAATACCGGAAAAGGCACGTGAACTGATCATTGTGTTTCCTGTATTATCACTCCTACAATGATTAAGTAAAAAAAAATATTTTTTAATTATAGAATTTCAATAATTTATGGCAAATAATTGGCTAATTGGATAGAGTTTAACGGTAGATTTTTTCCATAAGGTCGAAGAATTTTGAAATTCTTGACATTGTTCGTGTGACTTTTTACACAGAATCAACAAAAGCCTCACTGATAAAGATGGAATGTCGTTGATTAAGTAATCTCTTATTAGATGTCTTATCAGAGAGAACTTGTTAACAGTTTAGAATTCAAATAATATTTACCTACTGGATATTTTTTTTTTTGGTTATCAGGAGATGTAAAAATAACTGCCCCACAATTACCCCTTTCTTTTTTATTTTTAGTAGCTACACTCAATGCTACAGGAGTGTGTTCGATGTCTGGTTAAATGGACGGGTCCCCCATCCATAAGGGAGATATTTGGTACGGATTTTATAATACATATGTAAAAGGGTCGGTTCTTGTACCGTGTGCCACCAAACAAAAACATCACCTCTTACATCCTGTCTCATGTTAAAATGTTGTTGTATAGCAGCTGGCTAGGTGAAGTTCAAGATTTTTTTTTAATAGAGTCTCCTTCAAAACAGGACCCCAGTCATGGATTTTTTAAAAATAGAAAACTGGAAGTATTTCCAAATAGTAAAATAGCAAAATTTAGCTGTTAGACCACTAGTACTAGACCAGGAAATAAAACTCACAACCATCTGGTTGAACTAAAAATGCAATAGGGTCATTTCAATAGTAGTAAAGTACTAGTCGTTGTCAGAGACAGGATACGTATGGCGCCAGGTCCGGACTGACAAGGGGGATTTCTTCTAGGGTCAATGAGTCTTTGGGGGCCAAACAGCGTTTGAGTGCCACTGATAATCTTTTAAGGTATTTTTTTCCAGTTTTCAGCTGCAGAGATGTTTTCTTTTTTATATAAATTTCCTCCGAGGCCAAAATCAGCCAGTCTAGTCCTGTATGGCGTGTGCCATTTGGTTAGTTGTCGTCTTGTCTTGGAAAATCCTCAACATTCAAGCCTCAGCACACATATCCTTTCATAAATCCGTTCTCATCCATTCAATTTCGTTGTTTAAAGATGCACACAATTCATAATAAAACACACGCAACTAGGCTTTAATTTATTGAAACGGAAGTAATTCAAAAACAATGACATACATGTAGTAACAATAAGAGAAAATTATTAGGGAAATATAAAACATAGGTACAGTAGTATTTCGTTTTTTCTGTTTTTGAAGGGAAATTGGAGTAATAATTTTTGATTTAAAATTACTGTTATCACAATTGACTTTCTAATTGATGCTAATTAAATTGAAACAAACAACAACAATCGCATCATATTATTATTATTCGTTGCAAAATAAGGAAAGTGTGGGTTTTTCTCGTCAACTATTACAATAAACAATTTAATTTCAACAAATATTTGTGGTATTTTCTAATATTATGTTAATTACTAGTTTAAAAGATGGGTATTTTCAAGTTGAGTGCATTTCATTTATGTTAATAACAATAAGAATCAGAAAAAACAACTCTTCTGATTTTTGTAAAGTTTTATATTTAAATATCTTCCGGTGGATGAAAAACAAAATTGATTATTCCTGAGGTGTTCAACGACGCATTGAAAATTTAATCAAGGACGACGATGAACATCAATAACGTCTTTTTTTTCTTTTACGTGGGTGCAATAATCCGTCTTTTAAAAAGGAAAGAATTAGTTTGAATGTACCGGAAAACGTGCCCCATTATATTATAAACTAGGAGTATTGTTTTATATATAAATTGACAGTAATTTTCATCAAAGAGATTCTGCCAATTTGATCATTACTCTACACGACAAATAGCTAGGAAGAAGTAGAAAAAGTCGTCTGGTTACACTGGTTACAGTCTGTACACATCATATAATAAAAACCAATATCCGCATAGTTTTACACAGAAAATTTCCTGTATCTTGAGATGGTGGTAGACGACGACAGACGAATGATTGAAATGAGACAGGTCTTTGGCCTTTTCTCCCGATAAAAAATTATCAGTGATATATTCGATTAGAGCAGTGGCACCCCAACTTTTTAGTTAAAGGGTCACATACTACGACAATGGAGACAGGGCGTATTTATAGCCACAAATGAATTTTTTAATTATTGATAATAATTATTGTGAAAATGGTCTTACTTTGGGCATCCCTGGATTAGAGGAAAAAGAAGCAAAACGGATTAGAAGAGGTTGTAGTTTTGTTAAAATCAAAACGAAGTATTTACTATACAGTTAGGGAATCTTCTTCGAAAGGGTGTATTATAATTACGGATCAACAACCGCATTGAATGGAAGGCTCTATGTCTTGAATATTAAACAACATCCAACGATATTATGTATATATGAATTTGATTAATACATGCTTTTATCGCATTATAACACGTGTTTTTGAAAAACTGTTTAGTTGAAAGAATTTGGTAAGAACCACTGTTTTACATCATCATCCGCGAGAGTTGATGTTTATCCACTTGAAATGGACTCAAATTTTCTGATAATAACAACCTATACACACACAGTCAAGTCAATATTTGTCTATTTACATGTTATCAAATTTCGTTATCAATTATGGTCGAAAACTAATATTATTAATAGAATTTTTGGTAAATTTTTAGGTGGTCGTTGTTGTTGTTGTTGGAATTTAATTGCAAATATTATAAATCTTGAGAATTATTACATTCAAAATAATAAGGCTAATGAAACTGTTGTTTCAATTTTTTATTCCGAAAAGAATAATCGTGAAAACTGGGCTATATTCTGCTTATTATATATGGGAAAACAAAGTAAACTTCAAGGATGTCTCGTTGGTATTTCTCACATTCTAAATTTTTGATAACAAAAATTAACACACAAAATTAAAGCCGTTAATTCATGTTTTTCAAATAAATACAAAAAATTGAGACACTGATGAAAAAGAGTAAAAAGGGTTTCGGTACGGCAACCAGATGCTACATATATGATACCATGAGAACATCCTATAATGGGAAGACGACATGGTTTTTACCTTCTTTATCGTCAACATTGCACTATCATTACAATTGGACAAAGATGGATGAATCTGTTAACAATAAAGAACATATTTGATAGGCGATGGAGCGTTGAAATTGGAAGAGGAGGCGGAAAAGGCAAACTCCCATAGCCCTTCATCAAGCTTGTACAAGAAGCTTTCACTTGAACTTTATAATGAAATGCAATAATAATTGTTAACTGAATTAGTTTTAATGATGCAGTAAAAAAATCTACCGTTATTGCCGTATGTAAAAGGCTAATTAGCGACAGGTAGAACAAAGAGTGAAACTACTCTATTGTGCACCTTTTATCAATTGGAACACTTTTTTAAAAATACTGATAAACAAAGATTATAATTCCAATGAGTAATCCACGGTTATTGTGTAATTTTTGCATAAAAATCAAACAAATTTAGGTTGTTATTAACATACTATGTGTAGATTTTATTAAAACTATGAGAAAAATCACTGATTTCGTAATAATGGTTTGAATATTTCAATAGTGATTCCTTCGTTTTTAAGTCGACCTTACAAGGCAACCTATTTCCACGGGAAAAGAACACACAAGTTCCCACGCAATGACGCTTTTTTGTGTTCTTCTACTTCGTCTTTTATATTTCTACGTATTTTTTCCACTCTTTTATTACTCGCCACTATTAACTATTTTTGTTGTTCTGTTATTGTTGTTATTATTATTTTATTTCTTACTATAAATTCCCAAGATGATTATTGTTTACGTAGAGTGCTAACTGTTATATCTTGTTTGTTGACAGTACCTGTTCTCTTTTTTTGTTGTTTGTTGTTGTTGGTCCGCCAATTAGCAATTCCTACATGATAAATCAATTCATTTTTAATTGGTTGTTGACCAAAACTTTGGAATTTCAACAAACATTATTATCAAACGAAAAAATTTACGCGTAGCACAATTCTTCCGGATTATAGATAAATACAGAAATAGATCGTGAAACGGGTAATAAATTTGTTTATTTATTACCAAATTTGTCATTTTGTTTAATTGATGCTTAGGTTCAAAGAATAATTACAACAAAAATAGATAAAACATTATAACGAGTGATCATCAAAGCTAATAACGCTGGCTAGGATACTAATCGCTTATTCCGATTGTGAGTGATTTTGGTAAGTATGATTGACATATTTACCTGTGGATTTGATAATGCTGATGATTCGTGTAATGATGAGTAACTGGATGATCGGCTACCTAATGGTTCAGGACTTAAACTGCCATAGGATGTTGTTGAACTGAGTGACACTGTGTCAGCTCTACTCCTGTAAGGAGAAAGCTGCACGTGTTTCATCATCTGCAACAAAAAAAACAATTTCAGTACTGAATTTTTTGATATTCAAAAATTAAAAATATGGCTCGAAGTTTCCTTAAATAAACAAAATTTGAAAGACTTGGAAAATTTATAAGAAATCTTTTTAGCTGACGATCAAAAAAGGAAAAAACTTTCAAAAATTATTAGTGGCTCCCAAACGCTATCTGATCCCAAAAGGCTTGTTGGCCCCGCCGGAAATCTCCTAATATCCCCCCTGTACAGTTTGGCTCTGAGGATATGCATAAAATAGTTTCGTTTATATCTAGATATTTAGACACTCCGGTCCAAATTCTGTTACCAACACAATAGTTCCATTCAGATATAAAACTAGTCGTTATAATAAAAATTCCCTTCATATCGCGCCAGGTGGAATTTCACAATTTCATAAACAGAAAATTTATTATTTTGTATTTAACACAACGTGAGAAAATCCCTAATTTTTAAGGTTTTTTTTCACAAACAAACGTCTCCAATGGTACATAGAACTTGTTATTTCTACAGTGCCCGTCTTGACTCGCCTCTAATTGTCGTTTTATGATTATTATAATCATTATCATCATCATCATCATTGCAATTATTAAAGGATCATTTCCTGTAATCGAGTCTACTGTATAGACATTGTTTTAAGTCTCGCCAAACCTTTTGAAAAAAATACAATAAAGGTCGTGAAATTCTCTTCAGAGTGATCTTAATGTGCAAAACAAAACAGAAAAAATATAGATAATATACACCTTGAAATTGATACAATAACATTCTCTTCTTTTCTTACATTACCTATAAATATTATATTGATCGATGTAACAAAATCTTGTGGTTTCACAACAATTTTTGTGGTCATTGAAACTATCTAGGACGACAGCTTTCGTACATATTGGAATGTGTGTGCATTGAACGATATTGAGAGATTATTGAAAGATCACCGGAAATTGAGTCCAAAAACGTACCAAAAAAACTAAAATTTATCTGTCTGTATTTCTCGATTTTGGTTTTGTCTTAACAGGATATTACAACAACAGATAATTTCTCAATTATTATGGAAATCTCGATGATTTACATAAAAACAAAATTTTATTTTCTAAACAAGGCAAACCATTGAAACCGTCAGTTTTTCGAACTCTGTCTGTATGTATATAAAGAGAAAAGCTGTCCAAAATTGGCTGTTGACGAAATCTCAAAGGTTATCAACAGAACATATCTTCCCTTGTTAGTTTTAATAGCAAACAACGAACTACTAAACAAGGAATCATTTAAAAAGCTGAACTAAAAGAAGAAAATTAATTATGGCCCGCACATACACACTCACAAGATAAATATGATAGTTATTTCTGTGTTAGAAATGAAATTTACATTTGTAGGACAGTAGTTACAATAATAGAAACAAAAATTGTTAGCGTGTAATTTCGATTTTATTCACTAACAGAATAGACTTCCGCAATTCGATTTCCTGTCAACTATACATACACACACACATTTCGATAAAAAACACAGTTATCTTGTATTACAATTGTTTGTTTTTTCGCTTGTACAAATGATAAGGAGTCAATTGAAAAAATTAACACAGTCTATGGATCATTAAGTCGGGACAAGGTTTCAATTTTAACTAAAAACTGATTTTTCTTCATTGTGTGGTTGGTTAATTTTCACTTTCTTTAGAATTGATCGAAATCAATCTACACCAACTGTTATTATTCATTGGTTTTGTGCATAATGCTTCGTTTGAATGCAACCGTATTAGCATAAAATATAAACCGGTCAAATGATATTAAAATGGAATATAATCGAGATCTTGTAGATGATCAGGTGCGGGTAATTGTAATATTATGCACTATCATCCTTGATAATCCTGAATTGGTCACGTGACAAATCAACAATAACAACAACAACAACAACGGCCTTTATCTTGTATTATGTCTCGTCGTTCAATCAAATACGCCATCCACCATCTGCAATCCTATCAAATGCCGATAGAGATGTCTGTGTATCAATCAATCAATTGATTATAATCATAATTAGAACACGCCTGAACCTGATTGATTATTATCATGTAGATTATTTAAAGAATTTCCTTTACTTGGGGAAATTTTCAGTTCCCATTCGTAATAGAATAAACACACCACCGGAGATTCAATATGGACGATCTTAAATTTTCGTTTCCTGCTTATAATAGTAATTTACATTTAATTATACTGACGCCACCATTAATTGATTCGTATTAAACATTTCCTTTTCAGTTTCAGTTTACTGGTCAATGATCGGTAGTGATGCTGAAACGGCCGGTCGGTATCAGTATTGTCATCTTTGCCCCTATAATCAAACCCTTTCCGTTTCACAGTTTCAACCTGAAGCCCACACATCCTATTACACACAAATACAGGAAAGAAACACAATAAAAAACCAGGCCGGAAGTTGTCGTTTTTGTTGAAATCAACCACTAATTTGTAGGTTCTCGTATTTGTTCCAAGAGTTAAATTGCGATTAGTAAATCTATTAAAAATCTGGAAATTGACGTTTTTTTTTTCTCTCCACTAATTTCGAAATGAGCCAAAATTGAGTTTGAGATTATTACATCATTAGTGGGTCAGGTTGATTTTTGATAACGACTACAATGTGGGTGATATTCTGGGAACTGTATGTAAATTAAGAAATTGTCGTCCTGCCTACTACATGGCACTCTCAGAAAGAAAAAAACTAAATTAAAATTGTACACCTGTTGTGTCTTTTCGACAAATTAACATAAAAGTAACACAATTTTCAATTTAATTGCATATTAAGCAATTGTTATTTTATAATAATTTAATGATTTTCATGAGGATTACCGAAAATGGTACCGTCATTATGTCCTGAGGTCTCAACAACCCACAACACAACCACCCCCACACAAACTGCCAACTTTGGAAAATCTCAAACAACAACAGAAAAAATCGACATATTCACAAGAGAAGTTCGACGAACTTTTTCCTCTTCGATTTTTATATCGGGAATTATTTTTGTTTTTCATTAAAGAGGGAAACAAGAATTGTTTGGTTTCATAAACAATATATTGTTTTGTGTTATTTTTGAGCTTTTATTTGTGGTAGAGAAATATCCACAAAAATCACCTATTAAAATAATATTTCTCAATAAAACGTGATTTGTATTGTAGGTTTATTTTTGAAAACAATACACACACAATAATTCATAAATCCAATTAATCAAATGAATGAAAATGTTATTTTAGAATCAGTTTATAATTAAAATTGGTTTTTTAATTAATAAATATTGAATATATTTTTCAGGCCAGCTGTTGTTGGCTATTTTCATTACCATCCGGTATTGTCCAGGACACAACACTGAAATAACCAACAAGGTTGAGGTCGATGGTATTTTCGTTCCCAATTTTTTTTCTATTTTTACTTAAACAAAAAACAATTACGATATGATAGTGATGTGCAATAATATATAGAGGGTGGCCGCTCCCGTTTTTCTCCCCTTGCTGGTGCATCCAATAAAATTAAAACAGGTGTGGCCCCCTATGTTGATAATGTTACCCGAAAAGTTGATGAAATTTTATCGATACGATGCAGGACAGTGAAAGTGTATGATTATTATAAAGGTGTGGTATTCGGCAAGACGGGCGAATCAATACCAGAGACTTACGAAGCAACAAAAAAAAAGATTTATAATTAGAGAAAGTTAATTATTGACTGATAAATCCTTATAAAAATAAGACATGTATTTTTAAATTGACATGAAACGGATAGGAATGGAAAAACTGAAAAGGGTTTCCTATGATTAATTCACGAACAGTTTTCAGTCATTTACTGTTGATTTAATTATCGCCTACTTCCTTGACGTCTTTTTTGATGATTGTCGACCTTTTTCTACGTCCTTTCCTAAAATACTCAATCGAAATAAAATAAAAAAAGGTTGTTTTTAAATACTGTAATTCTTTTTTTCTCAAGATTTTGATGAAATGAACAACAGAAGACTGAAGTGAATGAAGTTGAAAATTTGCACTTGGGTTGCCGAAACTCTTCTTAAAATCACTGTTAATTTCTGTGTAAATAATTGATTCTAAATATGCTTTATAGACATATACTGGAAATCCAGGTGTTGACAAACTGGTGCTAACAGACTAGTTAAACAAAATCCCCGTTAAAATCTGCTTTAAATCCTAGGATTTCGTTTATTGCCCAAAGACACCGTCAACAGCTGATTACAAGCTTCTGGCCATTAATCAAATTCACTAGAAGAACTGTCTGTTCATTAGAACACTCAAATATAGAATTGAAAGTTTGTTTGTTTTTTTTGCTGGAAAAAATATTAAAATTTATAGATCAATGAATCTTTTTCACTAATCACTGATTTTTGTCTAGAGAGTGTGAATAGGACGAATTTTTATCACATCGTCGCCTGTGTCGTACACCTTCGTCGCTCAATAAATTAAGGAAAAGTCATTCCACCGACCACCAGAAAGGCCAACGTGCCATGAATCGGTAACATAATTTAAGTTAAATTAACATTTGTCCGAAAGAATTAATCTATTGACTGATCAGAGTAACAGACAGTCCAGATATGCCACGATCAAAATTGAATTTGAATGATTGGGTGCAAAGATCATCACATATCGTCGTCTTGATTTTCCTCTATGTCATTTGAAACAAAAAAAAACACACATAAGAGGTCAATTGAATTATTAACGATATAATGATACGGTAGTAGTATGTTTGAACGGAGAAAATTCGACGAAATCATATAGAGGGACCACAATAGAGTCTTGACACGAGTCATTACTAAATAGATAAGACCTTGGATGGATTTAATTGCCCGTATTATGTGCTGAAAGGGACATTCATCTTAACGAAACACTACATGAAGGGAATCTTTATTAAAAATCATCATCTTATCTTGTAATTATCATTTTTAATTGTTGGAGTTTCACTGTTTGTAGACTTTTTGCTTTTGTAAATTAAGGAGATTTCAATGCTTCGTTGATTAACGAAACGTTTTCTGGAATTTTAAAATAAGCACAAATTGAAACTGGCGGTATCAAGAATCTCTAGTTTTTTTCCTGTCTCGTAATTTTTTTCTTTCTTGGTTTTATTATAATATGAAGAAAGATTGTGTTGTGCAAATATCGTTCAAGTTTCAAGTTTCTTGTTAGTTTTGCACAATGTTTTATAAGCGTGCATAATTCGCATATGTAATTACTTCTCGTACAGGCATTGCGTCTTCGTTCTCTACGCTCGTATATGCATGTAATAAAGTTTAAGTGAAGATATAATCAAGACTTTTGAATTTCACCGAGGAAAATAGAGACGAGTCTGTTCAGTGCTTTATAAAACTATCATCTTCCATCAGAGCAGTCATTTAATAATAATTAGTTTGATTTTAAATGATTTGAAAGAGAAAACAAAGATTTTTTATCGTTCCAGGTTCACTTCAGGTGATTGGAAATTGTTGAAAAGGAAAAAGAAAAAACATCGACAACAATGGTTTTGTATATGTGAGTTTAGAGGAGCGGCTTAAAAGTCCAAGATGTTGAGGGCGTGCGTAGGATGATGATTCGAAGAAGTGATCGTTTGGGTCATTTCATTGCTCAACACAAAACGTTCAACAATAACAATTCCTGCCCTTAATACCTATTTATATTGTCAAATCGAATCGAATAAATATTATCTATAATATGAATTATAAGGTGTTGTCAAATAGGCACATCAGTATAAACTGACATTTATTGCACAATTACAAATTGAATTTAATTTATTATCCTGTATGCAGTTTAGATAAAATGCATATACAGTAAGACCCGCCTAGTCGCAAACGAATGTTGCACGATAAAGAACCAGGTCTTGTAATTCTGCGTGCTGCATTCAAGTGGGTCCTACTGTAGTTTAAAGATTACCAATGTGGAAAACTAGAATTGAACCTGATTACATTGGAAATTAAGAAATTAAACCGAATTCCAGGCGCATGTCCGTGATAAATTGAAATCTGGAGCCTGCCTTTCAAATCAGTTTTTCTCTCTACTTTGAAGTTATTACTATAACATTCGATTTCTTTTTATTATCAAGATTACAAATACAGAAAATCACATACAGGTATACGACTATAATCAAAAGTATTTGCTCATCTGAGCGCGAAATTTCAAAACAAAAAACCACAACAACTCAACACTATTGTGTGTGAGTTGATGGGCACAACAACAACGGCCGAGGATGATATATCTTTTTATCAAAAATGATTGAGAAACGAATTGGAATTTTTGTGTTTTTCTCATTCAATTTCCAATTTGTTGTTGTTGTTGTTGTTGTTGTTGTTGTTGTTGTTGTTGTTGTT